>CM023451.1:148136862-148245022 GCA_013339765.2 Haemaphysalis longicornis
TTCATAATTTTAACTAATTTTACGCCTTGGTGTTTGAAATGGGCACTCAAAATGGTTCCTTGCCACTGGACCACAGAGGTTTAATGAGCCTACAACCGATTTTTATAGAGTACATTTTTTTTATCCCAAATGAAGGGCATCACTTAAAACACCTAGCCGAGACAGTTTTGCTAATGGTGCCCTAGAACTTTGGAAATCGGAATTTAGTCTACCAGCATCGTGTCCCGCCAAAGGGAATTTGGCAACCATGACGGCCGTGCGACAACACACTTTTAATGCTCGTGAGATTAAAAGAGGTATTTAAAAGATTGTCCCCGTCTAAAACAACAATAATGTGCAACCTTTTCTGTTTCTTCATGCGGTTTTTGAATCGCGCGTTGAGATCGATGGAGTTGTTTGGACACGAAGGCATTGTCACGTTTAGACGCCACGTGTTGCCACCTTTCAAACCTCAGAAATTGCTGCGCAAATTAAAATATTTCCGCGTGTTTATTCGAAAATCCTTGCGGACCCCAGTATATAAAATGTGGCTTTCATTGTTGCCAGTTTGTTTAGGCGTGGACTCAAAGTTTCGGCTGAGTTTAGCCTGCTATTTAAACAAGGTTCCCAGCAGACACTTCGAGCCGCACTATTTTTTGTTCCTAAGTTTAGATCCCATCCAGTCGCTTGAGGCACAAAATGAAATCGTTAGTTCGGGAGTAGTGATAATAGTTGCACTACCCCTGATATTTATTTTGGGAGGGCATCAGTATCATTTGCTGCACAGGTACAGTGGGAAAAATAAGGTAGTGTCTATTATCCCGGCAACCGTGAGAATTACCGTCAGAAATTTCTCACGGCAGTCGCCTCTCATTGGCTAAGCACACTACGCGGAGATTCTATGGGATAAATATTCCCTACAAAGCCGTGTTTGCAGCTGCCCCTGTAGCGCTGGGGTATAGTACTTGGTTTTAAACGAGAAGGCACACGTTCGAGTCCGCCATTGTGATGTCTTTTTTTTTTTTTAGCTTTCAGAATTTTTCGGTCATCGCGATTTTGTTTATACTTTTTTTACTGTGATTTTTGCTATATCAATTTTACTATTACATTTAATATAGGTTGTGTTCAGGGTCGTTGGGCTGGGTTAGATTAGGTTTGTTGCAGTTGGGGTGGATTTGGGTACGTTATGATGCGTTCAGTTAGGTTATGCTAGGTTCGGTGCAGTTATGTTATGTTAGTTGGGGGGGCGTAATATTATTCAGCAACTTTGAGGCCAGCCAGCCTTTATGGAAATTGCCGTGAGAATTTCCCGAAGGTGATTCTCATGACTGCCGTGAAATTAGATGCAGCCAAAAAATAATTGATGCAGAAATTGTGCACTTAATCAAAACATTAATGAACTACTCCTTAATCATGAATCTCTTTTTGTAGGTGCTGTCATGGGGCTTGCAAATTGTGTTTCCAATACGGCTGGAATTTTTGCCCCACTTGTTGTTGGCTATTTAACAGAAGGAGATGTGAGTAAGCATTTATGGATCATTGTTGCATTTCTTAAGCACTGACTTTTGACATTTGATAGTGGCCATTTGTCAGCAGTACTTAAGTCGGCTAATAGTAATACCAAAAGTTTAACATACACAAAAGAGTTTGGACCTTGAAGGCAAAATCGGTTTTTTGGGTTCCCACCTTTTGAGGCCAAACCCCAAATGGTCGTAACTTCTGCTGCAGACCAGATAGAATGATAATGTCAGTCTTATTGCACTCCTTGATTTGTGCACAGTTCACTGGTACCTTCTTCAGCTGCATCCCTCCGACAGATTTTTTGCAAAGGCTGTCACAAAATCAAATATAAAAATACAAATAAAATTTAATATAATTGTTTTATGCAAAAACAAATGTTATATCTACAGTCAGAATGAAAAACTGTTTACGTCACCGTCATAACTGTAAAAATAAACTTTTCTGGTTTAAGACCAGTGTGCCCCCTTGCGGTTAAGGGAACACTGCCCGAAATCATGGCAACGACACCCGTTTTATTGCCTGTGTTACCACTGCTGCATACCTCTGGGTCAGCACACTCACCCACTCCTCCCCTTTTGCCTTTCAGCAAAGCATAGCGCGCTGGAACATCGTGTTCTTCATTGCTGCGGGCATTTGTTTCTTCGGAGCCCTGGTGTTTCTGGTGTTTGGCACGGCTGAAGTGCAGCCCTGGGCACACGTGCCCAGCACCCCTCTTGGTGGTTCGACCGCGCACCTTATTGCTGGCGATGAAGTCCTCAGCAATGACCCAGCAGTGCTAGCGGTGACGCCGTCAGAGTGCTACTAACTCGGTCGCTGCTATCGCCACCAGTGCCATAGTTCGCATTGCTGGGTTCGAGGCAGTGTCTCTGGTTGCCCCGCTTGTCTTGTGGGGTTTCTGCTGTTCGAGGAAAGCACGCTGCTTTGCCGTGCTTTCGTGGAGGATGTTCTGGAAAGGGATATCCGTGAAGACCTGTTCAAAAGCCGGCGCGATGTCCTTGAACCTTTCCGAGCCTAGTTGCTCTCAGGACCTCAAATGCCATGAAGGGCACTGGCGCTGGGCTTTTCAGTCCTTTCAGTTCCAAGAAACTCTGTGGGATGTCAGAACAGCCGAGTGAAGCCATTGTTGGGTTCGATGCCTGTGGATGCTGCCCTTCTGGTGGGAACAAGGCACAAAACTATCAGTGTGCATAACCTATGAGTTAAAGAACGCCGTCTGAACTAAATTAATAAGTGCTTTGCACTAGGGCACTCTGCATAGCCCAGGCGTAGGCCCAAGATTTGAAGTCCTGGGATGGGATTTCTGTGGGTTCAACGAGTGTTTACGGAGTAAATGAATCTCAAAGCGTGGCACGAAGCCACACTACTATTGCTCTGCATTTAGGACCGTCAGTTTATTTTTGATGTGTACTATGGTTGCAATATATATAAGAGTATTCTGCTTTTAGTTTAAAACATGCCTGCATTTGTATTTACTACAACGCATCGTTTATAAATGTTTTGCATTTCTTGAAAATTTTGTATTCTTCCAAGGACAGATATGTTGCTGTATCAAAAGAGTAGTTGTCATCCTGCTGTAGTTCAGAACAGTAGTTTATAAACTGCCATAGCAGGCCAGCTTATCAAAGACTATGCTGACATTATGATGGCATTTAGGCAACACTGCGCTCACATTACTGTGCATTAGGAAGGAAGTGAGTGAGAAAAAGAAAATTTTACTCAGATGTATCTCAAGACTGAAAAAATAAGGAGATGTAGGATACACTCAAAGGCACCCTAATATCACCATGTTTGACCGCAACACTCTAATGTTAGCTTACTTGATGTCCAGAATTAGTTATTGCCCACTGGGCGGACTTTTCCAGGGCTGTAGGACATGTCAATCCTGTTGTGTGCGAAAACTTCGGTGCACATTAAAGTGCCCCAACATGCCTAGAGAAAGCCTTTCACTATGGATTCCTTCATTGCTGACTTGTTGCCTTGAATATGTACCTGATGCTGCAAGTTATATTTGCTGTTCTTCAGTAAGTTGCATTTATGATCACTGTGTCAGTTTCTGCAAATATTTCACGCCGTTTGTGTCGGGGCTTGCCAGTAGCTTTAGGTGCCATTCCGTGGTAAAAGGCTTCTCAGTATTTTCATGTTTTAGGGTCAGCTAGGTATTGCACTCGCCTGAGCACAGTGTGACCAACTTCAGCCTGCGTAGCAGCTAGTCACAATCGAAGTCACGTGCCTTGATCAGTGCTTGTATTTTTATGCATTATATGTCTGTAGAATACTTGTGGCTGAACTCTTGGTTCCTTAGTGTGTGAGTGTTTGCACACACTCTGTAAGCTGTGGTCCTCACAAAGTAAGCTGAGCTAGCAACTTTATGAAATAACCTCTGCATTTGCTGAACACTGTCCTCTGGGTCATGCAGTTGCCTTTAAAACCTTATGCTTACATGTTTGCCCCGAGTTATTTTGTACCATTTTTGCAGGGTTGAAAAAAGTCCTTTTGTGACCACGAAATGGCAGGTTTTTTTTTCCGCTTATCTTTGCTGCCTTGATGTACTGATGGTGCCCAACCTGGCTGCAGGCTGTTGCTCAATCTGGTGCCCTAATGGCGGGCATTGTATAGTTCACATGCATTGGTTAGGTGAAATAGTCACTGCGTTTATAAGGGGCTCAAGCTGTTGGCAACACAACAATTCACTCATAAAAGGCACATTGTATGACCTCTTCTAGCACTAAAGCTTGGTTTGTTTCTGTTGTAACCATTGCTGTTAGGGCTTGCCGTTATCTCTTGCATTTCTGTTTCTTAATTTAAAAGGTAGGTGGCAGGTGAATTGCAGTCAATATAGAATGCATAAATGCCTGCATGGGAAGCTCCTGGCGCACTTCAAAGATTTACGACTGCACTAGTTTCAGTTTGCAAACTCCCGACTACATATTCAAAATGCGGAGCATTTTCTGCAAGCGTAGCAATATTTTTCAAACTGGTAGGCCACTTGCTATGTCCGAGGCAAAGAATGGTCTTATGAGCCTGGCTGCCATTGTTGCAAATACATGCTTTGTGTGAAAACTATACCAAATGAAGTTGCATGGCTTAAATTATCTCTCTCTCTCTTTCTTTTTGTTTTTGCTGTGCTGCAAAGGTCAGTAAGTAAGTGACGAGGCAGTAACGGCTAATTCATCTGTCTAAGCTCTTTTTCGTTATCCCAGCACACTATTAAATCAACCCACACACACAAAAAAACACATTAGGCACTTTTTTTTTTTTTTTTTAATCCGTATAGCAACTCTCCTCATCCGCTCCTCGCCCCATGTATTATCTACGTTATTCTTTATGCTCGCTGTACGGTTTCAAGGACCCATATTCATCATCTTTTACATAGCAATCTCCTCGTATACCAGTCTTTTCTTCTTTCACGATCACCCTGTGGCCAGTGCCGTTCCACTGTCTGTCTGTCTGTCATTGCAACCGTGCCACTTTACACAGGCTGCCCACATGTAGCTTCTCACATTCTTCTTGCTTTACATAGTACTGTTCGGCCGAATGCTGGCCAATTATTCATGCCTGCAAGACATGAAGCACCCATGTACATATATATGTGATGTAATTTTGCGGGAGTATGCTCAGTGATACCAGTATCACAGTTGAAGAGTCCCACGTGTTTTAAACTTTTTCATAGCCCTAATTGCTTCTGCCCTTCACACAAAACTCACACAGCATGTAGTGTGGGTCAAGAGAAAAGCAATAAAATGGAGCGCACTTGGCACCAGGATCTCTGATGATGATGATGGTGATGATGGTTTGTGTTTAATGGCGCAAGGCGAACTAGGGCAAAGAGTGCTGAAGGCGCCAGGGTCTCATGGACTAAGCTAATATCTCAGTGTACAAAGGAAGTTTGAGACAAAATGCTGAAAGGAGATGAATGAACAAGTGCAACGAACACGTCTCCTGCGAGCATCTGCCGCATGTGCAATTGTCTAGACAATCACGTGCCCTTTCGCAGATTTCGCTGTCCTACCAAGTACCCACATTCTCAGTTAGTGACATGTCAAATGAGGCTATGGAATTTAATGCATGGTTAGATTTATCATCTTGTTCTGAAAAATAGTTTAAATGAGCCTTTTATGTGTGCATGTTTTTATTGAACAATTGACATTGGCCCAACTTAGCATTTACAGTCCTTGCATTTGTAACGAGCGTAGAATATAGTTTTGTAGGGTGTTTTGTTGGGTTCATGGTTTGAAGCCCTCTCTGTGGTTTGAAAATTTATTATGAAACAAAACAAAAGGCTTCCAAAAAAAGTGGTGTACCTGCTCGTCAATCCATCATAAATCGCTGCCTACACGCACAGTGCTCCAGTGCCTTAAAAATGAAGAATTTTTTGATATTTTTTTTGTTGAATGGAGTTTGTGTTTGACAATATTGTGAATTACTCGGTTTTTATCAGGTAGATCCGGCTGCCAATATCTTTTATCACGTGGTAACCACCCATGAAGAGCTCAGTACCCTTTGCGTGATGTAAATGCTGTTTTTTTTAAATAAACTTTGTATTTAGTTATAATATGCAAGGCCATTGCGTCTGATGGTTGTATTTCCGCAGAGAATGTCCTTCTGAATTTGCACATTGTTTTTAAATAGTTTTTTATGCTGTAAAATGCCAGCCATAGTGCAAATATTTCTTGTCCTGTAATTGCAGAAAGTATTACTTGCCAAAATCTATGGTCTTTTACCTGGCAAGGTTTTAAATTCTGTTGTCTTGTGAAATATTCACGCAAGATAAGTATATCAAAATTTTGTGGCATTGGTCTTCTATCTTCTAATGGAGAGAACTACTTAATTTGCTATCTTAGTTTTGCTATTGTTGACACATATGCTTTCTTTTTACAGCCGGGCATGTAAAATTCCGTTTAGAAAATTAAATATACCAAGCTACATTACAAAAAAAAGATGTTTTATTTTTGTTTGGTAACATGCAGAACATTGCGCTATTGACGTAACTGGTCTACTCGGTGCCCTTACTGTAAATATTAGTTTTCATTTTTAGCTGTATTTTTAACGGCATATACTTACCGCGATTTGTACGGCCTGCTTTTACATTGTTAGGTCCATCGAATCTGCAGAGCAACGTGGCAGCCCTAGAAACTGTGGTTGCAGCAAACAATATGTGCTCAACCCGCGTGCTCAAGTGAGACGCAACGTCTCCGCAAGTCGAGCTGTCGTCTGCTATCGTATAACGACAGCTTTGTTTCGATTACGTTACATGCTGCCTCTATGGCCGGCGTGGCTGGCGCATGCGTATTTATTATTTTGATTTAGTCGCTAGCGAAGCTAGCGCCACTTTCGTCGTTAAAAGTTTTGGACTACTGTGCATCATTACGCCTCTCTAACTGAGAGAATAAAGTTTCAAAAGGATTAAAATTTCTATTCGTAGTTGTAAAAAGTTTACAGCGACTTTACGTATTCCATATATTACGGTATGTATAGTGTTTTGTATTATCTAGGCTAGCTAGTAATAAGTCACTTCCGACATTAGCGCTGCTTACTGGTTATGCGGCGAAGATAGGCAACAGTTCTTCGTACACCGCACACCTGGCACACCGCATGGGTTATGTTGTTGTGGTGTACGGCTTTATCAGGAGGGAACATTCGTGTCACCGCGTTTGAAAAGTTTTGTCAAAGTTTCGGATTTTTTATGAAACGCAAGAATGGCAAGGTACGTTGCAAAACGTTCTCTTATACTGGTGCAATTTGCGGCAAAGTGTGTCGATGTATAGCTGCTTGGCGCAGCGTGAGACGCTTTCGAACGCTTGACACTCACGCGCATGACAATTTAGAAGTCCGTGGCAGTGACGACGCATGCCAGAAATGCAGCGAAAATTTGCACATTTTGGGCGTTTCTAATGGTTTGTCAGTGGTCAGAAACGTATTCACTGTTGCAACTTCAAGGGCTGCTAATTTAGTGAGTTTTCAATGAAAATTAGCACGTAGTGCAGTCGCGTTCTTCGAAGGAACGCTACCTCGTGATGACGTGCTTATTATGATTCTGCGCAAGTATACTTGGCAGATATCGTTTAAATCTCGCCATAACGACAATGCGTCAAACACGCATTCCACGCACACTTGTTACATCTTGTGCGTCTTTTCTAGATCCCCTACATTTAACTGCACGTTCGGTGTTCGAACACTTTCGCGCGTAGCAGTCATGGGCCCGGTGTTTAAAAAAAGAAGACGAAAGTGCGTATTTGGTTGATGTCAGTCACTAAAAGTGTTTTTCCACACTACTATTACCAATGGTGAGAATAAACACGCAGTGTATTCATGCGCCTTTGAATAAAAATGCCGGTGCAGCCAGAGCGTGCGATAGTTCACCTGGCCTTTTGTTTATGCTTTGGCATGCATATCGTATGCACGTAAATTGCGCTTTTTATTTTGCGAGCACGCCTGCCTCCATGCCCGAGTTGATTACGAAATAGTAAACGGAGCTTGAAGCTGTTTTTCGAACTGCTCCTTTTTTGTCATATATCACATTTCATCATTTTGTCAATTGATTCAAAGAGGATAACCTTCTCAACAATGTGGTCTTTTCTTCGTTGTATGCTTTAAGTATGCCTACCTGTTGGGGCCCTGCAGTCGTTACTCTCAGTACGATTTCACTTGCAGGAGCTGTCTTCTCTCTGCCTTGTGCCTGCAACTAAAATGTTCACAACACTTGATGGTTACATTTTTCGCTTGCTGTACACAGTTATTTGTCGTAAGGAATGTTTATTTTAGCATGGCTATGTATGTGCTGATCAGCTCTGGTGGCATGGCCCTAGCTGCTTCGATGGCACATTGTGAATTGCCAATCTTGGCTCGTGTACACTTTGTTAATTAGTCTGTTTAGTCTTAATGGGTTCATACAGGCCTTCAGACCACATATATACCGCCCTCCTTTGTTCAGGCTACGACTGTAGGGCATACACTTTAATGTAGACCATTTATGCATCTGCAGAAAAAGGTTATGTAGGAAGGGCTTAGGAATTTTCTGCATACATCCAAGTCACGGTTTTTCTTTGTGTTCGTGATGATCCGTGAGGGAACACTGGGACTCATTGGATGGCAGGCTGTTTCAGCGGCTGCGCGGACGGGACTAAAACACTGTTTATTCTAAAACCACACTTGGTTTGCATACAACACACAGCGGAAGTTGCACACTTCACTCGCATCTCTTCTGGCCACGTGTTGGTTCTCGGCTCCGAAGGCCGAGCCGACCTCTCTGGTCGATGTCTGCCCCTCAGCTCCCCGCTGCAACCTCCAAAAGCCCCCAAGCTCTCCACCACCCCAAAAGAACCAACGAACAAAACACAACTCAATACAATGACAGTTAGTGGCACGGAGGGCAAGCGAAACTATTTCCTAAGAACTTGGGTGCTTCGACCTTCCCCCGCGAGCCAAGGCAAGCACATGAAGTTATGGCTTTGTCCGGTACGAAAGCGCCTCAATTATCTCGCTCCCCGTCTCCCATCGCTGCTTCTACTCTCTCACCCTCCCTGTAAATTGCGTCGTCCTGGCACGCAAAACCTTGACAGCGCACAACAGTCCAGAAAGCATGTGGCTGAGCACTGCTTGTCTTTAGGATGGAGTTCCTCTGATGGCTGTGTTGTTTCATCAGGCACTTTTTCTCTATGCCTGTGATTTTACCCGCTCTAACCTACATACCCACAGAAACACCACTCCTGTACACTCACCACCAGTCTTATACATGGCAGTTGCTACAGCAGTGGTTCTTTTATAGCTTCCCTGATTTCAGCCTTTCAAGGTGCTCTTTCTTTGTTGGCTGGCTGTCTCTTCGCATCACACTCGTTTCTTCAGGATCACTCTGGTTTGGGGAACAGACGCCCAAGTATGAAACCTTGGGAGTGACTGGGACTATAGAATTTGCCCCAAAACTTGCCAGAATGATTTTTTGTCGGCAACGTCGCCTGGCGGGGCGGGGTTTCAGGTGGAGAAGTTAGTGGGGATCTAAGCTTTGAAACGAGACTGGTCTCAGTTGCCTGCGGGCAGTTGTTGAAGCAGGTCAGGCTCTGCACAGAGGCATCTGCTGCACTTTTGCCGAGCAAGAAATGATCAGTTTTTGGAGCAGCATTATGCAGTCATGTGTTGTGTGAAACTGGGTAAACCTGGGGCGAAAATGCTTGAAATGCTTCGGGAAGCCTACAGTGACGACGTAATGAAACTGTCAAAATTTCATGTGGCACAAGACGTTTTGGGAAGGTCAGGACTTGAGAAGGACTTGTTGAAGGACTTCCCAAGGAAGAGGTTTGGGGAAGTCCTTCAACAACGATTAC
Organism: Haemaphysalis longicornis; assembly: GCA_013339765.2. Lineage (NCBI taxonomy): Eukaryota > Metazoa > Arthropoda > Arachnida > Ixodida > Ixodidae > Haemaphysalis > Haemaphysalis longicornis. The sequence continues at coordinate 148,146,681 of CM023451.1, forward strand.
CGCTCGGGACCCCCGAAAAGGTGTGGTTCACGGTGAATTTGTACCACAGGGACAAACAGTCAACAAGGAGTTTTACTGTGAAGTGCTCAAATGGGTGAGCAACAGGGTTCGACATGTCCAAGAAGAAATCCGGGACAGTTGGATCTTGCACCATGAAAACGCCAACTGCGCTGACTGTCTCAGAGTTGTAGGCCAAAATGGGCGCGGCAGTGCTCGCCCAGCCACTGTACAGCCCTGATCTGGCGTCATTGAACTTCTTCTTGTTCCCTAGAACCAAAAGAACGCTGAAAGAAACCCTGCATGGGACGCTGGATGCTGTAAAGGCAGCTGTGACGGCCTCGCTAAAGGAGGTTGCCGTTGGCAACTTCCGGGGCACCTTCATTGTTTGGGTGAAGCGTTGGCAGTGTTCCATAAAAGCAGGGGGAGGACACTTTAAAAGTTTGAAAATTGTTTTTGAATAAATGGTTTATAAAAAAAAATTGCGGGTACTTTTGGGACAGACCCTGTATGTCTATACATCTCTTGGCAGAGGCACTATACCTATCCTCTCTCTGTGCAAACATTGAGGCTGTTTTTTGTTTTGGAGCTCTAGCTGCCTGCATAGTGTACCATCGTGCCAAGCCCTCCATTGATGCAGTGTCACAAGTCAATAGAGAGAGTACTATAGAGTACCATCTCTGCCAGTTTGTGAATTAGTGGAGGGGAGATAGCTGAAGCCTGCTTGCTTATCTGCACCTTCTGTCTTTTTTTCTTTTTTTGCCAGCTAGCAAAGCCTGCCTCTTCTAATTGTGCTACTCGCCCTTGCAGTCTTAGCTTGCCCGTACACTTGCCTACCACCAAGCTTTCCAACGCAAGCAACAACCTTGTGGTGCGTTCCTCCTCTTAACATTGACCTCTCAATTTAGGCCATGATTGTCCACTGGCATTTAGGTGTAAAACCAGGGGAGTAAAACGATTTCTAAGAATGGACACAACTATGACCATTGGCGTATAAGCTCAAAGTTAGAGTCATGTTTTTATTTTGAATATGGGGCCTGTTAACTAATCTACTCGAAATGCATATCCAAGTACTGAGGCATATAAGCTTGAGGTCTAAATCATGTTACGAACTGCACGCGGCTTAGGGGGTGATCGCGTTTTAATAGCACACACTGGGCTGTTCATTTTCGAACGCCTTGCATTATAAAACACTTTCCACTGTGGAGGAACGTAGATCTTTGGGAGTTCTTGTTTGCAGAGGTAAAAAATACATGGAACCCTGAACTTATAAGCTTTGCATACAGGGGTCATGCAGACAAAATGCAAGCTTGTTTTATTTGAAAGATTTGGTGTTTTATAGTGCCCCCAGATCTTTTCCAGCACCAAGTAATGCTTTATGCACTCAGAAATTAATCAATTTAATTCAAAATTTTCATGTTCCTGCCAAATCGTTTTTTCGTGACATCTGCTATGACATCACGTGGACGGGTCTTCCAAGCGAACTTGAAGTGCGCATTTCAATCTACAACGGATTGCAGAACCTTATTTACCGTCAGTCCTCCTGGATGGTGCCACTATACTGCGTGCCACTGCTATTCACCCTTGTTTTGTTTTTGACCGTATTTTCACCTGGCTTCTTTTTGCTATAGTAGGTAGTATTCGTTTCGTGAAACATGGGGTATGCTTGGCAAATAGGGTCATGTAAGACAATGTTGCTTATGCCATTCAGCCAGTGTCGTCTGAGACAACCCCAAAATGCCAGACTGCTGTGCACCTATAACACTGCAGCATAGGGCGTGCAGGACCAACAGCAGTACGCACTGGTCTACTATGTTTGCATGTACTTCCGTAACTTCCGTTGTTTCACCCCACCATTTTTACTGCTACAAAATGAACATGCATTACACTTAAGCGAAATAGCTCGTTTTGCAAGCTTATAATAAGCCCTTTCTGACTTGCATTTGCTTTTGCCAGCCTCAGCCAATCGCACGGCTCTGCATATAACATCATATGTTCTAGTGCAGGAAGTGAGCTAGTAAGTCGCACGGCCATTCCTTTCTATTTTCCAATTATGTAGCTTATTTGAGCGAAGTTTAGGTTAAAACTGCTGTCAGTATGATTCTAACGAGGCAATCTTTCGAATGAAGCAAACTTGTGTTTCGTCTGCATGGCTGCGCCTTTAAAAAATTCCGGGAAATGCTGAGAACGTTCTAAAAATGTAAATGTGAAAGCCTAGTGGGACATTCTGTTGATCTTCTGTCAAACTTTCTGTTTAACTTTGTGGCCGCACCTGTCTTCACTTTACCGACCCTTGTATAGCATCCCCCGAAGCTTGTTCTGCTCGCTAGCCATTGCGAGGAGCCTCCTGCTAACCCCATCTGTACCTTCACTTCACAGGGTGGCTCATTTTGTGTGTGCGGCACTACAGCAGCTTGCCCTCCTCCTGTGCTGCTGTTTCCGTTTCCCAGCTCCTGGTCTCCAGCTCGCACTTCTGTTTTTCTTATCTCACGATTTTCTGTACCTTGCAACACACGTGCTTGAAACGAAGGTCTAACACATTCGCCTTGAAACTAAAGTATATTAAGCCTTTATTGCCCCTTTAATGTGGACCTCTGTCTTTGGGCTCATTTGAGAGTTGTAATGTTCCTCTTGCCTTCAGTACTCTCATTTCTTTTTTCTCTTTTTGAGCATATTGTGTATTTGTATTCTCTCTGTTAATATTATCAAATTTGCACTGCCCCCTCTTTTTGTTTGTCGCTTTGTTTGTCTTCTTGTTACAGCATCTGCACAGGCCTCTATTTTCTGAGTGCCAGCATGCCCTGTGTACACTTGAAGGTGTATACTGGGAAGTAACAAATTAACCGATGTTTTGTGTCATAATATTTGTATGCTGCAGTTTATTGCCCGTCTAACTGGTAAAGCAGACTAGAACAGGTAACGAACGGAGTTCTAATATATAAGAGCAGTCAAGGGCACTTCCAAGTGCAGTTATACAAGGTTCACCGTCAGTGCTTTATTTGGCTTGTTCCTTTCTTGTCTTTCAGGCTGTAATCGCAGGCCACCCATCATGAGCAGCATAGAGAAGCAGTGCCTGCTCTACTTCAACAATGCCATCCAGAGTGAGAAGCAAGATGAACTGGCACCGGTGTGCATTGCTGACTTGACCGGCTACCTGGCCAGCGCGCACGTGAGCATACGAAGGCACATCAAGAGCATCTACAATGGAGACATCGCTGAATTCTTGAGGCGCTTCCCCGAGGCCTTCCAGCTGGACAAGAACAACCAGGTTCACCTGACGTCGGACATCATCAGGATCCACGGCGTCGAGGCCCTCGAAGACATGTCAGTGGAGTTCTTCCGGAACAAGCTCAAGTCTCTCAACGCGTTCCACCACTCGGCTGTTTCCTTGATGGCCCTCAGGAAGAGCATTGGGGACGCCCCCGTTGGCGTCCAGTCGTTCATCAACAAGAACTATCCCGGGAAAGATCTCAAACGGTTCTTGTTGACCCACCCCGATGTGTTTGGCATTTCAAACTCTGGGAACGTCTACCTTCAAGGGGAGGCACCGAAGCTGCCTTTGGAGACCTGTGGTTTCCAGGATTACTGGAGCGCCGATGCTGGCGCGATAGACGTTGACCTGTCCAAGGATGAAGCCGATGCAGTCCACTTCTTCCGCCGCGTCCTCAACAGCCCTGGTATTGAGCTTCAGAGCTGCAGTGTGGACTCTCTGTTCGCCCAGGTGTGCGAAGCTCCCGACAATGTGCAGCGTTTTCTGAGGAGCAACTACACCGAGTTGAACTTCCTCGACTTCTTCAGGGCGCACAAGTCGGCCTTTGCAATTTCGTCAGACAGCCCGCCGATGATGCCTGATGGAATCGACCAGCCTCAGTCGGACAATGAGGACTTCTCCACACTCCAGCTGCCCAAAAATGACTACACAGATACTCAAGTGGAGGCTGCCTGGGAGCCCCCCTCGCACGTGCAAGGTGGCTCTACTAACGCTGTAGCAGCAGCGCTAAAGTTTTTCTCGGAAGTGATCGGAACTCGAAATCAGCAGGGTAGTCCGGTTCATGTTTCCCAGCTGAGGGAACGCCTGGCTGATGCACCACTCATTGTTTTCTCCTACTTCAGCAGCGAGTACCCGTATGACAAGTTCGAGAAGTTCTTCTTGGATCATGCCGACCAGTTCTGCATTGACAGCGCGGGAAATATCGAGTTGCCTGCTTCTGCGAGGAACCAGGCGCCCGTGGTGAGCAATGGTGAAGTCCACAGCTCGCCCAGCATGCCGGAAGGGAATGGCGAGGAAAACGCTGGCACGTGGCACCCTAGGAACATTCAATTGGAAAAGCAGCTGGAGAGGTTCTTCTTGGATCTGTTCCACCTGGCCAGCACCTATGGCGTGCGTGTGGTGAAACCGGAGACAGCCTTGGAGATCTCGCAGTGCCTGAATCGGCGGCTCACGGGGTACCTGTCTGAACATTACGGCAAGAATGTAGCGCAGTTCTTTCAGCATTACCAGAATCGCTTCAGGGTGAGCAAGAATGGCAACATATGCCTGGCTGTGGAAAAGGACTCCAGCGGGGACACAATGGCGAAAAAGCAGTCAAGCGTGGTGGCCGTAGACTTCTACATTGCGTTATTGCAGCTTCTGGAAGCTCACCAAGTGAAGGCCATTTCACCAGAATCTCTGTGGAGTTTCATACCCCTCACTCCGCCCAAGGTGCAAGGCGCTCTGTCCAAGACCTACACGAAGGACACCTTCAAGTCGTTCTTCCTCAAGTCACCCAACAAGTTTGCAATGTCCAAGAGCAAGAATGTGTACCTCTCGGCTGGTGCTGGATCCGCGAAAAGGGACTCCAGCGATGCCGACGAGTATGACTTCGAGAGTGCCTCTGAAAACACCCATGAGGCTTCAGCCTTGGAGTTCTTTGTTGACCTTATGAAGGTTCTGCATGTAAATGCATGCCCAGTTCCCATTAACATGCTGCAAGAAAACCTCCTCAAGGCTTCCACGTACGTGAAGGACTACTTCGAAGAAACCTACCCGCAAGGCAAGTTCATCAAGTTTTTCCTGAAGTACGACAACTTCTTTTATGTCCTGCAGCCGATCAATGTCGTGTGGCTTACAAAGTTGGACGGAGCGGACCTGAAGGAAGTTGATGCCGAACCGTGCCCTCTGGACAACATGCCTAGTGCTTTCAGGTTGCTGGTGGGCGTGGTAGCAGCTGCCCTGCTGGTCAAGAGTCCCAAGCCGTTTTCTACCATTCTCGGCCATCTCAACGTTGTGAAGGACCAGTACAGCCAAGAGCTTAGCAAGCAACCTGGCAAGAGCAAAACCGAGAAGCTCTGCTCTCTGGTCAGCAATTGCTTTGACATGTTCAAGATAGTCAAGGACAATGCCATTCTTTCCTGGCCCCTCAAGTATGCGAGCTCCTTGCTTTCCGTCCTTGAAGATGCCTTGGCTGAGGTCTGTGTGAAGCTAAGTACCGAAGACATTGCTGAAGTTTCCACCTTCCATGCGGCACTGCGGCGCAACACTGAGAGGCTGTTTCAGTGCCTCGTCCCTGACGTCAAGGCGATGGTGGACTTCTTGCATCGCAGAGATGAGTTTTTTGTGGTGGATACTGACCGCTTCATCGTCCTTGGCAAGTTGTTGATGCCGGACGACGTGGACGAGATTGCACAGATGGTGGAGAAGGAGCTGCTGAAGAGTGCCCAGGGCAGGCTGCCCCTTGTGTCCCTCCTGGCTACCGTGAGGGATGAAGGATTCCAGAACCATTTCACAAGCAGCACAGTCGTGCAGGCCGTGCTCACGTGCAAGGATAGGTTTGACATTGTGGATGGCGTGCTGTTGCTGCGGAAAAGGCAGGCACCTGGCCCATGCTTTGACACGAGCGAGCCAGAGATCCCAGTTTCAGGTGACAAGGTGGAGCAGCCAACAAAGTGCACTTCAGTCTGTGGCATGGGTTGGATCATCAGCCTTGATGGCGAGAGCGGTCTGCTTGCGGCAACCTTCGGTAGCTCGGAGGACTACAATGAGGTCACCTTCAGGAAAGACGCCCTCAGTGCCACCTCGACCAACTACAACGACCTCATCGTGGGCCAAGAGGTAGAGTTCATTGCTGTCAAAGACAGCGGCGAGTCTGAGTGGGCCATTGTGGAGTTGCGGAGTGCCGGAAGTACGCCGTGCATTGACAATGACAAGGACGGCTGTGAGCTGGCGGAACCGCTCGGCCCATGCGAATGCGCAGCCCACCCTTTGGACGGATCGGATGTCCCAAGTGACAACACGTCGACCAACGGGGATGACTGCATATTCTACTCGAGTGCATCGGACTCTGAGCTTGGTCTTCCTGCCCGGCCCGGTGTGAATGGCCATTACGTGGAAGGCCTGCTGCGTCCGACGAACCTGCCAGCCCAAGTGCAAGGGGAGGCCCACGAGGTCATTGGACACACAGAAGGCACACTGCCAGAAGGGGGCATTCAGGAAGGCTTTGCTGACCTTGGCATGACTGGAGAAGACCTGTTGAATGATGATGGTGAGTGGGAAACACCGTATGACCGAAGAATGATGGATGTGCCCTTCTACGCCTTACCTGCATTCAAATCCCTTAACCCAACACCACAAACAGCCCCCTGTGAGCAAGAAAGTTCACGTAAGCCCGCGGTGATGGCTGAAAACCTTTCGGTGCCACATAACACGCCGACTGCTGCAGAGGTGCAGCTTACAGCAGCACGCGAGTCGTACGCTGAACCGGTGCTCGTGCAGGGCACGGCAGCAGGTCACGAAGGGCTCAAAGGAAATTTGAGCACCTGGACTGGGACGGGCATTTGGGACATCGAACCAGTTCCTGAGGCTGCGGGGGGAGACCACGTCAAGCAGCTCACGTCGCCAGTCGTCCCTCTTGTGCCGGGCCCCGGAGATGAACCTCCAGCAGCCGAGGCGGCCATGTTGCCTCCTCCTGTGCCAGATGGGAGCCCGTCGTACTCGGCATCGAGATCGCCATCTGCGTCGTCAAAAACGTCAAGCTTCGTGTACAGCCAAAGGTCCTACGAGTATGGGCCACCGCCGGGTCACCACCTGCTCCTCCATGAGGTGGAAGAGGGAGGGATGGAAGGAGACTGTGAAGACGGAAGCGTGAGCCCGGCTGATGAGTGCGACTACGAGCAAGACATTTATAGCGACGAAGAGGTTGACCTCGATACCGACGACGACCTCTCAGAGGGCTGGATGGGACTCCAGGAATACGAGGGCTTGGGCGGACTTGCTGGTAACGGAGATGGCCCACTGCCTTTGGACCCATTCAGCCGGTGTGGGAACCTAACTGCCACGTTTGGGCGTACTTATTGGGAGCACGACAAAGTCCTTCCCTTTGCCAATGTTTGGGAAACACCCGAGAAAGTGTACTCCGTACCTGCCACTGTGATTTTCTTGGCACCCGCTGTGGCGGTGCTCAAGTCTAGCATCCAAGGGACTCCTGTCAGGCTCATTGCCGATCCTGAAACCAATTCTAGTCTTGACTGGTCTGAGCTTCATGTGGGAAAGATGGTTGCGGCACGTGCCGTCGGAAGCATTGACGACGCTACCCATCTCCTGGTGGTTGGGCTGCGACCACTGCGGCGCCAAAGCGAGCAGCGCCAAAGCGAGCAGCGCCAGAACGAGCAGCGGGCGAAGCGAGTGGACGTCGCAGCGCAGACCATTTCGACGGGATCCGTGCTGTCTGCTTCATTCCTGGTTGAGTGACTGGCACGTTTTTTTATTTTTTTTTACCAGTGCAAGATGCATTCTCATATTCTCATTGACATTTTCTTTCCAAGAATGCTTGTTTGGAGTGTGTGCAGTCTACATTCCTCATTCTGTTTTTCTTTGTTGGTTGCCTGAAGATGTATGGTGAATGACGAACTGTCTGAGGAAGTCTGGAAGCTGAATGCTACTGTTGTTTCGTGTGTTGTTTACAATAAACGTTCCTGGACATTAGCCCATGGCTTGGGAGCCTTTAAGGTTTGATTCTTGCTTGTTTCAAATACCTTTAGGCTAACACAGCGATAGTCACATTTGGAACTCACTGCTCAAGTATCTGCTTGGGAGAAAAAAAAGGGGTTTGACCTTTTTCTTGAACAGCCAGTGATGAGCGGTGCTTTATTGAGAAATTGCTGTGCATGGTAGTGCAAGAGCGACTGGCCCAAGCTTCAGTATTTTTTAAAGCTCAGTGCATTTTTCTTGTAAACATTGCAGTGGAGAGCTGGCTTAGTGGCATTTGGGGGATAGTGGGCACAGGCCGTTTTGGCATTGCTGTCTTTGTACAAATAGAAGCAGTGTAGCAACCAACACTGTGGTATGTACAAAACTTACTACGACCCTGCATCTTTTTGCAGAAAAGCATATTTCAAACATTGGAAATAAGCACATCTGAGGAAACTTGCTTTTCTACCAAAAATACAAAGTCCACAATTTTGCTGCTAACAAAATTGCTGCTGCTGTTGGACACCCTTTTTCTTGAACCTGGTTTAATGCACTACTGTCGTCCTTGCACCACCTTCTACCCACAGTAAGCTGATGCTGTCAACTTCAGTTGCCCGATGAATGCTTACGTGCTAGACTGTTATTCCTTTTTTGTGCAAAAGCACTAATAGTACATAGTGGCTGGTTTCGTGGGATATTCGGGATGCCTCCCATATTTTCCAGTGTATAACTCACTTGTGTGAAGGGTGATGTGCAGCAGAGGAAAGGGGCAACTTGGACATGCGATGGCCCACCGTCGCGGTTAGAGGTCTAACAGTCAACTGGAACCCGCAGCTCAATACTACAAGTGTGACGTTGCTTGGCTTGGTGTTATGAAAATGTTCAGCGTAAAGTCACACGTTGAGGTCTTGCATCGTGAAAATTGCAGTCCTTGGAAAAAAGTTTGCACTGCTGGGACAGCAACCCACACCGGTTGCACTTAAACCCGCAGTGCTGCTACTAGGCTTCTGAGACTGAACATTGCATTTTTTTAGCAGCTACTCATAAGAATGAAGTGTTCCAAACAAACCCGTGGATGGTGCTAGGCACATACAGGAAGTGCTGAGCTTGTAATTGAATGTCGGATCTAGTAACAGAATGTTGCTTTAGCCGGTTCATGATCACAGATTTTAAATTGCTTTTCAAATGTTTTCGATGACTGCAAAATGCTTAAATTACGCTTCAATTACAATGTACTGCGACATTTTATACAGGAGGAGGTCTCAAAGCTGATACAGCTGCAGTAAGCTGATACACTTCCAGAGGTATGAACAGACCATCACACATTTTTTTGTTGTTGTTTTTTGTCTCCCTAACTGTGCCCTGTATGCATATTTGTGTACCAGTTGTGTTCCAGCAGGCACGCACGTTGCTGTTTTCTCTGCACCATCTGTAGTGTCAATGTGCGGGGTTATCTGGCTTGAACAAAGTTGTCATTTTTTTAATGAGGAAGTATTACATGCCCTATGAGGCAAGAAACGTGGTGTTGGGAGCAGCAGATGGACCCAAAATTTCACCTTCAACAAAAGGAGAAAAACTGGCAGGAACCCAAATCGAACCTAGGGATGCAGGGTGAGAGTCATGGGACTTCACCCTTACTCGGCACCTGGGCCATGCGAAACGGCTTTTGAGATATATCCTTCACTCTGTGTATGTGTTTCAGTTATAATACCAGTATTGCCTCCCCTGGCAGTACTTCACTGCTGCATGTGTCATGCTGGATCCATGAAGCTTCTACGGTAGAGGTCTAACTTGTGGGAGTTCCGAATGGTCGTCTGACTGGTCACATGCCCACTCAAGGGGATTGGTCAATGACGATAACAGCTGCTTGCAACCAATTCACCCCTTACCAGCTAGCTGTTATGCCAACGTGCCCGCTTACGATCCCCACACAACCACTCAGCGGGACTGGACTGGTTAGAGAAGATGACAGCTGCAGTAAGCTGATTCACCTGATTTTCATTGTGGCAATGCTTTCACATTGCAAGTACGTAAGTGGGTGTAAGTGCTCCTAGCAATTATTTCTTCAACATTCATAATGTGCCCGAACAATGGTCAGCAGTGATGAATTGTGTGCCAGCGAAGCACTTTCGGCTGTTAGCAAAATGACACTCTTGGGCTTTGCCTGGTGGAAAAATGTTTTCGAGCTTTGTAATGTTTTAATGTCAAACCGTTGAATATTCAGTTCATCTTTTCTAACACTAGCATAAGGCCTGGCCATATGTATTATACAAAAAATTATGATGAACGGCTCCTCAGAAGGCACCACCGATTCCGGTGTCGTACGAGGTTGTTTGAACAAGTGAATGGCTGATTGATTGCATTGTTTAATTGACCATCTACAGCATTTTCCAATCTTCCTCTCTGGGTATATGGGTTACGAATGTTTGTATGCCCGAATGCAGCTAGTGCCGTGCACCACAAATCCAGCAATTTCGGCAGTGACAGTTGCTGGGAAGTGATCGCAGATGGCTTTCCTATCATGAAATGGCATGGCCAAATGAACTTTTGGGTTTCACAACTAGTATGCTTTCGAGCTCATATATGCGGTTGCATGACTTAATAAGTTGGTGCACTACTTCGGAAAGATGTAGCAGAAGTTTGTTTCATGCTTAATATTGGATACATGTGAGGGATACAAGGTGGCAACCAGGAGTCCGTGGATCCTTCGAAGTGAATCCAAAGTAAAGTTTCTGTTGCTTCTCAGCTTTTAGTGACATAAGTTCATCTGCGGCACTCGCAATTGCTATGTCTGACTGTGATCGGATCAATACCTGATCAGCCAAGGTTGCAAAGAATGACCATAACTCAAGCAACCTCAGTGTTACCACAGGACAAAGAACTAATTCCCCGTGTGCGCCATTACAGGAGCTATTTTTAACAATTTATTTGTCTACTTACTTTGCCAAGTGTCATTGCAAACAATGCCTCTTTATTCAGACACTCGCGGATAGGTTGCGGTAAGTCAAATGATCCGGCTCGGGAAGGGTACGTCCACCTGCCCGGTTGAGTTCCAAAGTCGTGCGGGAAAGCCACCCAAGCCGCCGTGCCGGCTGCAGGGGTGGGGCGCATTCTGCGCGTGCGTGCAGGTGCGTGTGCTGCCGGTTGCGCCGGTCGCTGTGCAGGGAAGACACAGCCGCTGACCTGCGCACAACTAGAAAACGAGTTCGGTGCGCAGCACTGAAAGCGGGCTTTCCTGCTGTCACGATTAAGGGGGCCTCCATGAAGGGGACAATCCCCCCGCGGGAATAAAGATGACGTGTCATAGCGGAGCCAGAGGCCGACGAGGATGAAGACGAAGACCTATCCGTAGGCTTAGCCCTTTCTTCTCCTAAAGACTCACCTCTTCTACGGACGTTTCGATCACTTCTGCCACCTCATATTACTGAAGTTGACCTTCTTTGGGTCCCTGGGCATGCGGGAATCACCTTTAATGAAACCGCAGATTCACTGGCAAGGGTAGCAAGTAGCACTCTCTGGGCCTGTTGTCGATGTCATTGAGACAATGCCTTTATTAGCCGCCGTAAGATTCCGTAGATAGTTGAAGCTGAGGGCAGCACGAATCTGTCTTATTCTCGTTGCGAGATTTTTGTCATCTAAAATTCTCCTGGAAACCGAATTGGTGCCCCTCACGCGACCTGGAGGTGATTGTAAAGAACGAGCCTTCGATGTCGTGTGCCCCAGTTGAATAGATACCTCCACAGGTCTCGTCTGGCGCAGTCTGCCATGTGCAGTTACTGTAATGAAGAAGAGTCTGTCGACCATTTCCTTTTGTCCTGTCGACGATTTTCAAGCCTCAGACGTCAGCTCCTTGAAGTGCCGCTTCATCGCCTGGGGTTGGCATTATCAGTGCCGGCTCTTTTATCATGTGGGGCTTCAGAAACGGGATATTGCCGCCGGGATGTTTGTTCTGCTCTTCTGCGCTTCATAGAAAATTCCAAAAGATTTACAACCTAATTCGCATCTTATTCTGGCACCTCACCTGAGCCCTCCAAAAGCATCCATTTCTGAATATTTTTTTTTTAGATGCGGTGCATCTCTTGCTCTGAGGCATGTCCCTCCTGCGTCGTCGGCGTCCGTCTGCACGCCACCTGCGCATGCGCGACTCTCCTCCGTTCGTCTCTCCCACAGCTGTGCGCAACCAACGTGGGCCAATATTACTCGTTCAGCTTGAAGGGCTTTCAGAGTGACATGTTCGACAGTATCTTTCGCTTCTAAGCACCCGGGCACCCGCTCATGACCGGTTGCCGGTTTATGCGTGCACGGGTTGGGAGAGGAGGGTGTCAAAGGGGTGGCGGGCAGGCGCAGATATAGGTTTCATACCCTTACTGATGTCATACGCGTTGTGTTGGCGTGAGGTTTAGACGTGGCCATCAAACAGCTTAATTCAACCGGTCCGGTGTCCTCAGTGGTAGAGTGTATTGGGTTTGCGTGTTACATAAACAGTAAGAGGCCTATGACGCGGCTTGAAAACGCGGCTATGACGCGGGAGGGAAAGAGACAGCTCTACATTTGTCGCCAGTATAAAGCTCTCGTCTTCATAAATTTCATTCAGGTAATTGGCTAGGGAGTATGCTCAATCGCAGACTGCAAACAAACGTGTTTTGTTTCATGCACTCCGTAAAGAGCGTGAAGCTTCGCAGGTCATCCGTTTTCATAGAGTGGAAGGGCACTAATTTTTTTAACGTTCCTCATGAGCGTGTACTACCAAAACGTTCCGCGTTAGGGCCAGAATACATGGAGCGGATATGCGACGAAAAGACGATGAACAACGCCCGGCGGCGGAAAGAACGTCGTCCGCCGCTGATCTAGCAGGGTCAGCGGCGGCGGAGCGGCGGCGAGCGGGAAACCAAATGAACCAATCAGGCCTTCCGATCTTCCCTCCATGGCGTATGGCGCGTACATGACATGACATGACAAAGACTTTTAAATCGCCTGCAGTAGGCACCCCGTTGCCGGGATACCTAGACGCGGCCTAACGTCGGTCCTGTCTGGACCCTCTACTCGTCAGCGTCCTCGCTACTCGCCCCCGGGCTAGTCGCCGTTACCCCAAGGGGTGGCATGACGCCTCGCAGCTTTCACTCGGTCGCTGTCTTTCGAGGGCTTCCAGGATCTGCTGGACGGCCAGGAGTTGGTCTTCCTTGTTATAGCTCCGCGCCGCGTCTTGAAGCCACAGCGGGATCGCAGTCTCTGTTTCCGCTTCTGCTGGTCTTGCTGCACAATCCCACAGGATGTGGATCATAGTGGCCCGAGCCCTGCGGCACACCTTACACGTGTCGTCCGGATACTGTTCTGGGCATATGTGCTTCATTATGACCGGAGTCAATAACGAGCCCGTCTGCAGCTGTATAAATAGCGCCGCCTGCTCCCTGGCAAGATCAGGGTGCGGCGGTGCCATTACTCGTATGTTCATGCGATAATACTTTTCCATTTCGTGGAACGTGCCCATCCTATCTTTAGTTTCCGCCCACAGCTCTGCAGACAGGCTCGTTTCTGCTGCGCGGCCAGATAATTCTCGCGCAACAGAGTTCGCCGTCTCGTTGTGGTTGTCCGCAAGTTTAGACACATCTGTCCCCACGTGGGCGGGGAACCACTTCACTGTTACTTTTCTGTCCGTAAAATCCAACGCGGTGAGCACCCGCACTGCTCCACGACACAGCCTGCCCTTGGCAAAGTTCCTCACGGCTCCCTTTGAGTCACAGAGGACTGTCTTGGTGTTTGGGTCCGCGATGGCCAAGGCTATGGCCACCTCTTCAGCGCTCTGCGCCTCACATGTTTTAACGCTCGTTCCAGAGACTATCTCTCCGGTTACGGCGTCGATCACCACTGCAGTGAAGGCTTCCCGGTTACGGTACTCCGCTGCGTCGACGTATCGGGTGCCAGTTGCGTTGGCGTGTTGCTCGATCATGGCTTTAACTCTCGCCTTTCTCCTCTCCCCGTTGTGGATAGGGTCCATGTTTTTGGGGATGGGTTGTACCCGCGTCCCGCTTCCTGATGTTAGCCGGTATGTCATCTTGTCTGTTGAGTGGTCTACCGCTCGTTCCGGGCTCGAGTCCCAGCTTGGCTTAGATGGCTCGACCGGTCTTCGATCCCTTGAGCCTCTTCATCTGGGCGGCTCGCTGGGCTTCGCTGATTTCCTCGAGCGTGTTGTGCACGCCGAGGTCCATGAGCTTCTCGGTGCTTGCACTGTCGGGAAGACCGAGTGCTGCTCTGTATGCTTTGCGTATAGCTGCATTTAAACGATTGCTTTCCGCCGCTTTCCAGTTGTGGTAGGAAGCGACATACGTTATATGGCTAACGGAAAACGATTGGATCAGCCGTATCAGACTGTCCTCCCGCATGCCGGCTTTCTTGTTGGCCACCCGTTTTATGAGGCGAGTGGCCGCTGTGACTTTATTTAGGAGTCGGTGGACCGTCTCCCCGTTGATGCGATTCTTTTCGATTTGAAAGCCCAGCACTCGGATCTTCCTGACCTCAGGAATCTCTTGTCCGTTGCCGGTCCGTACCACGATTCGGTTGTTGACCGTGTTGTCCTCGCTCGTCTTTAATTTCCATCTCGGTGGAACCACCAGGAGCTCCGATTTGCTTGGCGAGCAGATAAGTCCCGTTCCTTTCAGCTGGTCTTCGATGGTATCGACTGCTTGCTGTAGTGTTGACACGATATGTCCGTCGCTGCCGCCTGGAACTCATAGCGTTATATCGTCGGCGTATATGGTGTGCCGTACGCCCGCTAGCGACTCAAGGCGGCGAGCAACCCCAATCATGACGAGGTTGAAGAGCAACGGCGAGATAACCGAGCCCTGTGGGGTCCCGACGCTGCCAAGCTTCTTCTCCTGGAGGGTTTCGTCACCTGCTTGGATCTTTGTCGTGCGCCCCGTTAGGAAATTCCTAACGTAGTCGTACGTCCGAGCTCCCATGTTCAGGGCGCAGACTTGTGCTAGAATTGCCGAGTGCTTCAATTTATCGAAGGCACTTTGCAAGTCCAGCCCTAGTATTGCCTTGTTGTCCTTGGTCCTGGTCTCGTCGTCCAGGATCTCGGCCTTTAGTTGGAGCATCGCGTCCTGCGTGCTCAGCTTGTTCCTGAATCCGATCATGGAGTCGGGATACAGGTCATTGTCCTCGAGGTATTCCTGCCATCTGTTCATCAGAACATGCTCCAGCACTTTGCCGACGCACGAAGTCAGAGATATGGGACGGAGGTTCTCGATACCCGGCGGCTTCCCTGGCTTTGGTATTAGGATAGTCTTGGCTGTCTTCCAGGCCTGGGGTAGCTTGCCCTCCCTCCAACACTTGTTGAAGAGAGCCGTCAAGCTTGCGATCGCAGCCTCGTTGAGATGCTTGAGTGCCTTGTTCGTAACATTGTCTGGACCGGCTGCGGATCGGCAGTTCAACTCGTGTACCGCCGTCCGTACCTCCCATGTCTCGATGTCTCTGTCCAGGTTCTCGTTCACCCTGCCCCAGTAGTCTGGATGCGTTTCCTCTGGGTGTTCCGGTAGATACTGGTCGTTGATTCGTTTGTGCATCTCCTCCTTTCCCAGTTCCCGTAACGCCTTGTTTAGGGTCTTGTTCAGACTGTCTCTCTGGTAAGACTTCGTCTTTGTTTCGTCCAGTAGGTGACGGAGCATGGCCCACGTCTTTCCTACGTGTAATGGCCGTCGGCTGCGCTGCACATCTCGTTCCACTGCTGTCGGCAGAGCGATCGGCAGTGTTTCTCGATGGCGTGATTTAGTTCGGCCACCTTCTTTCGTAGTCTCCGGTTGGTGCGTTGTTTCTACCATCTCTTGTGGATGGAGGTCTTTGCCTCCAGCATGTGCGCTAGGTGGCTGTCCATCTTTACGATTTCCACATCCGTTTCAATTTCCTTGGTTGCTGCTGTGACGTTTTCCATGATCTTCTTAGACCACTCGTTCACGTCCTGTATCTCTTCCTCTTCGCCCGGTAATAGGGTTCTGTAGAGGTCCCAGTCTGTGAGCTTGTGGATGCGCTTCTCGTCCGATTTTCCTTTAAGCGGTATCGTCACCTCGATTATTAAGTGGTCGCTGCCTAGGTTGTGACCGGTGTTGATCCAAGATGGGGTTCGACCGCCTTGTGATATTCTAACGAAGGTAAGGTCTGGCGTGTCTCGGCACGTTGAATTGCCGGTCCGCGTCGGGTACGTTGGGTCTGTTATGAGTGTAAGTCCCTCTTCCGTAGCATCGGTTAGAAGACTGTTTCCCTTGGCGTTGTTTGTGATGTAGCCCCATGCTTGGTTGTGTGCGTTGAAGTCCCCGCATATGATGAGGTTGTCGTCCCTGCCGGCAGTTCTGCAAGCCTTATGGAGGAGTGCCTTGAATTTCTGCCTGCGGTGGCTCGGGCTGCTGTAGATGTTCATGATGAAGGTGCTCTGTTTCCGCTTCTGTCCGGTGATAAACTTCTATCATCGTGTGTTCAATCAGTGATTTCTTTAGTCCTTCCCTTTCCTCGTACTTCAGTCCCTTCCTCACCAGGGTGCACACGCCGTGTCCCTTGCCGTTGGCAACTCGGCTGGGCGGGCTGGCGTAGGTCTTGTACCCTGGGAGATCCTCTACGAGGGTCTCCTGAATCAGAATGATGTCGGGCTTCCTGGTTGAGTGTCGAATGTGCTGTTGTAGGACTGCCTTCTTACTTGCGAAACCGTGGCAGTTCCATTGCCAGACCACGAGACTGTTAGCGTTTACTGTGCCGGTTGTGCTGCGGTCCATGTTGGGTTGCTCATGTTTAACTCTTCTCTGAGTTGTTGTAATGCTGCCGCCATGCTCTGTTGCACGGCCGCCGCTACACACTGTTGTACTGCTGCCGCCACGCTCTGCTGTACAGCTGCTGCGATGTTCTCTTGCATCGATTCCGTTTGGCTTTGAAGCGCTTGTTCCAGTCTTGCGAACCGTGCTGCTTGTTGAGCATCGTTCTGTGTCATGCGTGTTGTTATCTTCTCTATACTGTCTTCCGTTCTGTCCATTCTGTCGGCGAGCTTGCGTTCCTTGAGGAGCTCGAGAGCTCTCCTCTTTGGCGCCGGCTCTGCGGTTGCTGATGGTTTCCCCGCTGCCTCGCTGTTGTCTGTGGTCGCTGGAGCCGCTTGCAGTATCTGTGGCACTTGCCGTTGTTGGCTAATGCTCTTCATTAATTCTATGGTCTCTGTTAGCTTCCGTTCCAAATTTTCAATGGTTTTGCGCTGTTGCGCGTTCTCCCTTCTTAGCCTCTCCACTGTTTCCTGTAATGCCCTGTATACTTCGATTTCCACGCCTTGTCCGATCTTCCCGCTGGCCGGGGTGTGCGGTCCTCTCGACGTGCTTGGCTGTGGCTCTGCTTTCCTCTTCCCGTTGTCTTGGACTATTTCGCTCCAGCTGACTCTGTCTTTCGACTTGGATCGTCCACTGCTCACGTCCCGGCTAATGCTAGCCGCTTGCTAACCTTTCCGATTTACGGCTTAGCGAGCGGGGCGCTCGTTCCTGGATTTTAGCTCTTCCGTTGTTCCGTTACTTGGCGGGAGATTTTCCTGTTCTTGCCTACGTCTTTCCTCCTCACCCTCCTTTCTTGCCCATCTCCTTTTGGTGACCACGTACGGCGTCTTGTACTTGTTCTTGCATGGCTTGCTTCCGGTCGGGTGCATGCCGTTGCATAGCTTACACCTCGGTTTGCAAACCTCCGCTTGTCCTTCTTTCGGATTCTTCATTCCGCAGTCGAAACACACTCGTACATTTGGAGTTGGGCATACGTCTCTTCTGTGGCCTACTTCTCCACAGATTCTGCAGGAATCAAAGTGTTTGCGATACAGACTGCATTTCATTACACCCGATCCGTAGAACACCACGTTCGGTACCTTGTCGCCTTCGAAGGTGACGATGACCGTGGTTGTAGTTCCAATTCGTCTAGCGCCCGTTACTGTTGGATTCTTTAACGTTATGATCCTTTCCATTATGTCTTCTTGCGTGTGTTGTATTGGTACTCCTCGGATTACTCCTTTCGTCATGCTATCGGGGGCCGTTGCGTATGCCCCTACCTCGTGTTTCTGTCCTCCGATCATGATCTCTTTAATTGTAGAGTACTTGCATTCTCTAGAAGAGTCCGGGGTACTCACAATTACGATGTTTTGCTCGTTGTTGGGTAGAAAGGTGTCTTTCGCCAGTTTTGCTTTGGTGATGCCGGCCGCTGCTGCGATCGCCTCTTCGATGATCGCGATGGGCGTCTTCGCAATGCACAGTCCGCCTCGCGGGCGCACGACCACTTTGTTGTCCTCCTTCGGCAACACGTTGGGCATCCTTGCTGCCATCGTTGCCGCTGCTGCTGCTTTCCTTGCAAATGTCTTCGTGTCCGACCGCGTCTGGGGCGAGGTTCCCTGTGCTCGTTCCTCCTTGGGCTTTTTATTGCGGGTGACTACCTTCCAGCCCACCTTTTACACGTAATCCTCTGTCGTCACTTCCTCTCCGGTAACCTCAACGCACATCCGGCCCGATTCGTCTACGATCGGGATCGATGACTCCTCGGGCGACGAGGCCGTTTCCGTCGCATCAACCATGCTTCATGGCGCGTACAGGCCGCTGCAGATAGGGAGCCTACATGCGGCGGCATGTAGGCTCCCTAGCTGCAGACGGCCGCTTTGGGAGAGCTTGATAGGCGTACGCTTGTCCCGCGCCTACTCGAGCTAAAAAAAAAGAAGATTGTAAATTTGATATCGATTGAGGAAAATGGTGTTGCAAGATGTGAAGTCCGCGCTTTTTTGATCGCTTAAGCCGCAAGCGCAACACGGTCCCGACCCAACTCCCGTGGCTTGTGTCGCTGAGATAGGCATGTACCATAGCTTTTATTAGGTTGAATAAAGGCGATCCGGCTATTGAACTTGTATTAGCAGCAACATGGGGCCCGTCTGAAAGATCGGCGTGTGAGGAACAGGCGATATCACTACGAGGGCCTCTCGAATACAGCAAAATACTAGAAGCTGCTAACCGTATGAATTCAGAGCCCGGCTTGACTTGCCCTATTTTGCACCAAAGTGTCATATGTCGAGATGGAGTGTCATAAAACTAAAAAAGAAGCTGCTGAGCGCGCTAGGGAAGAAGCGGAACGCGAGAAAGAAGCACCCGAGCGCCAGCAGAAGATGCTAGAGATGAATATCCGGCTTCAAGAGCTTGGAAGGGCTAGCGCGTAAGTCGACCACTCTGTACCTGAACCCGTAGCTCCTGGACACGCAACGGCGATCAGTCCGTACTAGATATTTTCACTTTTCGACGACAGGAGACATCGTAGCTCCGCCAAATGCGGAAAACCTGGCCATAAAACCTAGAACTGTAAAAAAAAAAAAAAAAAGCGACTCAAAACAGGTTTTGGCTTGTAGCGTAGCAAAGAGCCGATCCCTACGGGAGAGGACTGCGGAACCGCTCGATAGTACGGCCGAAGAGCCAACCGAAACGAGCGACGCGAAGACGAAGTTTTTGGTCGACAATCTACCTGTGGTGACTGGGGAAATGTTCCGGAAGCCGAAGTTTGACGTTCATTCGTGTCATGCGTGTCGCGACTGAAAAACAAAAAATCCGGCCTTTACCGAATGTTTCGCTTCTGTGTATGCGGAGCTCTATGATACATAGAGAGCCAAGGACCATGAATAATTAGTGCAGTAGTACCTGGCCATTTTTGCTGCGCGACATTAATATATCGTCTTCATGCTGTTGCATGCGTGCACATGGGAAGGCCAGCATTTCGATGACACTCCCACTCTGTAGGAACAGGTACACTAGCCTTATTTAAACGATGGTCATTTATTGAGGAAGAGGATGATAATTTTTCATCATGGGTTAATATTTTTCGAACGCAGGCGGTTCTCTCAAACTCACCCGCCGTGGATGAGTGACAGAAGGAGGCCTCTCATCCGCATGCGCATATCCTCGGCGCAGAAAGAGCGCCAGTGAGGGATAATTGCACACACGCAACTCCGCAGAGGGCAAGCGAGAGAGATTGCCTCTTTCTTCCGGTTCCCTCTATTCGAACGAAGCATTTGCCCCAATGTCCAAATGCCGCAACGCCCAACGACGACCCGAAGCGTTTGTATTGTACCACGCCTAGTGCAGCTTCGCATACGTATACAATCCCTTCCGCCAATAAACAAGTTTTAAAGGAAAGGGATTTCTTTGACAATCACAAATACAGTCATTAACCATAAGCCAAGCATCCATGTGTATGCCTGCGTTGCCACCGGTGCAGTGCGCACGACTATTTATGATAAGCAGGCTACCCGATCGTGCGTTTCCCCGGATCAGGCATGCACGCTTCAGCCCAAAGGACTTTCGTCACCTTGCTTTGTACGCCGCGCTATTAAATAATGAATCGTTGTAAACAACTGTTAACTCCCGTTTACGCGCCGCATTTATGCAAAAATGCCTATTACCCTCCCCCCCCCCCCCCCCCCCCACCCCCCCCCCCAACAGAAAAATAATAAAACGGAGAGAAAAACGCCGTTCCCTAGAAAGGAGCTACTTTGAATTGGCAGGACAAGGTGCTTCGTGCGTACATCGAGGCCGTGGGTACGCGAAGTGAGGCATAAAATAAAGTGCTACAATTATTGATCAGTGGGGTGCGCCGCGTTAACACCTTAAAAGTCAATAACCAAACATGTTTTCATCAACCATCATCATTGTGAGCGTGGCAAATTGCCATGGCCAACTCAGGCTCTCTGCGGCCGTTTCCATGGCACCCACACACCCCACAGGCATCAGCAGCGCTGCGGCAGAGACCCTGCAGTATCTGCGGCAGTCATCCTGACGACCAGGCACCGCGACGCCTCCAGCAACGCGGTGACGTGGTCACACTTCTCGTATGCGTGACCGGGACTCGAGGTAGGGTCCACGCCACGACCGCGCATGAGCTTCAACAAGATCCTTGCTAGAACAACTGTGGTACGGCGAGGCCACGCCAAAGCAAAGCGCCACGACATGAGAAGCCGGTTCAGCCCTTTACGTAACCACCCGCTACGGCGCAGAATATATCTTTCGTGGGCTCAATGCATGACCTGAACGTTTACGCCAGTGCGACGCGCCACGGGGCCCAGAAACACAGCGACGTCGCCCCATGTACGTGCACTCCAAGCATCACCGCCATGACGGACACCGTCTCATGACCTAACAAAGGTTCATATACGAGATAGCGCAGCCTTAGTGCATCGGACCACGTCCATCGCCTGTAAATGTGATGTGGGAGCCATCACGCGCATGCATGTGCAACCACAGCGAATTTTATGTGGCACTCGCTGTCCAATCTCAAGCCTGGTTATGCCCACCAACGTTTTTAGTCTAAAAACGTTGAGGCCCACTGCAGGACGAAGGCCTCTCCCAAAGATCTGCAGCCACGCCCATCGAGTGCCTAAAGACCGATAGTGTGATTGTATAATGATTGGGAGCTCCTCCTCACTTACAGTGGACAAGGCGTTTGGGGCAGAATGACTATTTCGCTCGCTTCGACATACAGTCGCTTCGCCTCTTCTTGGCTGGCCGCTCCAGCCGACAAGTCGTCAACATACACCGCCTTCTTTAACGTCCGTGCAGTGCCTTAGTAGACGCTCTCCATCGCTTGGAAGTTGTGCTGAAGGGTAGTGGCGAGCAAGCACGGACTTGCAGTCGTTCTAAAAGTCACCTTCGTCATTCGCCAAGTCTCGATTTCCGGAACTGGTTCATTGGGTCGCGGAGGGTCTTTGTACCAGAGGAATCGGAGCGCGTCGCGATCCTCTTCCTTCACTCCGATTTGTAAAAAAAAAAAAAACGTGGTTGATTCCTCTTTCATAGGAATCGGTAAAACACGAAAGTGAAATGTGACTTCACAGGATGAGTTGAATGTTTATTCTGCATCGATATGAACTTGCACATCGCTATTTATACTTCGTCGGTATGACACCGACAGACGCATCAGCATTAGACACTGGATTGAACGCGCCGGAGCACTGCGTAAACCCGAATGAAACCACACGTGCTCGAAAACCATGCGAACGAAACCGAACGAGTTGCCAGCGAATCGTTTGGTGAACTCACGGTCTGCTGTAGCGAAAGAGCATGATTTGCGGGGCTGTCTTGGGGGTGGGGCATCTTACATTTTAAGCCGCATACGTAGATGTCACCTGCAGCTTTTTGGTCTTCATCCTTTCTTTTATACAGCAATAGACTGGAACGGCCTTTTCAACGAAATTACCGTCGTAACCTGTGCTTCCACGTTTTTGAACACCGTAACAAATTACCTTGCACTGTAATAAAATATGGCTCTCAAGTTTTTCAGAAATGTACCCACCCCCTACCCCTTCAATGAGGTCTTTAAGGAAATAAAAATAAAATAAAATAAAATGAAATTATAATAGGAGAAATCTGTTGGAAAAAAAAATGTAGCCGTGAGCTGCTAATTCATGAACAGGAATGGTAACTTCATGTGACAGACATTAGAAGTAAGGCTTGTTCCCATGAATCCCAGCGTCCTTATTTCTTGCCTCCAGCCCTGTTGCCCTATGCCAGCATAGAACATAACCTACCGGATCACTTAAAAAGCGTACAAGTAGTGAAAAGTGAAAAATATCAGAACGTCGGAAAGTCAGCTACGTTGAATCCAGAGATATAGATGCCATAAAGCAAGTATAAGAATAAAGACGCCAGTAATCTTTACCATTTCTGACCAGCCATTACACTCACCTTTTCCCGTACTCCTTATAACTAAAAACACAATAGAAACATATATGCATACATTTCAATTGGTCCCATGGGAAAGGAAACAATACAAGCATACATAATGACATGCATGTTTGAAATTTTTGGGGTGCACTAGGCATCATACTGAGCGCGAGACCTTTTTGCGCACAACCTTCACGGTTCAGCCCTATGAAGCACTGAAAGAAAGCCCAACAGTATGCTTTCGCAACAGCAAGCCTTGTACAACTAGTCATGGAAAGAGAAGCAACTGCGCAAGTATGTTTTTGCTCTTTCGAGGTTGATTAGGAAAAAAAAATTGTACAGTCGCCCAAATCTTTAACTAGCGCGCGCGAGCGACGACTTTTCTGTGCGTGAGCGCCACATGACGGTGACAAGTTGCAAAGAGGTTGAGGGTAAGCGCATGCCCAGAGAGCGCGCTCAGCTGGGCCCATCGTCTGCTTGGCTGTTCCTTAAGAACGTTACCCCAGGCAAGCGCCCTGCAAACGAACAGCAGTGTGAGTAAGCGAATGATTTTGCTAGTATTTTAAGTGCGAATGCACTTTATAAGCGACCCCAAACCATCCACCGCCGGCGGCGGCGGCGTCCGCAGTGCTCCTCTTTAAAAGAAAAACAGCATCCGGCGCCAGGTTTCGATCCGAGGACTTTGCGGGCCGCAGCGCGACGCTCTACCGACCAAGCCACGGACGCTTTTTTTTTTCTTTATTGCACATTGAACAAACAGTCCCTACAATGTCTACAATGCTGTTCTAAAACGCATCAGTGTCGGTTTAAAACCCGCTCACCGAACTTCGGTTGGCGAAAACTATTATAAACATCGAAAGAAGACAATTCCTCCAAAATGGGTAGCCACGTAAGCTCCGGGCACTGCATATTAATGACTTCCTTCAGCATACTGACATTCTGAGCAAAGTACTTGCTGACAGTCTTCGCGTCAGCATCAGAGTGGCGCACCGCCATCCGACTCAGCCAGATGGCGTGTAGGCCCAAAAGCATTATCAGGTCGTACGGCACACTGTCATGTTTGTCTACGGGAAGGAAACGGATTCCATGTGGTGTCACAGGCAAGTCTTTTTTCAGGGTACGCTGAAGAACGTCCCAAAAAAAGACGGCATCCCAGCAGTCTAGGAAAACGTGGTCTATTGTTTCGGGTTTTTTACACAAAAGACATACTGTTGTCCATGGCACAAACAACCCTTTTTCAGCCATCCATGTTTTGACTAGAAGAGTTCCCGAATGAAGCTTAAAAAGAATGTTTTCATACATGCTGGGACTGCCATCTTTTTGACGCGACACAATACATCTTGCCCTGGCCCAATGCGGTACATAGTTCTGTACAGCGGTACTGGAAAAAGAACATCTCTAAGATCTTCTAACAGACGTTTTCTTGAAACACTTGAAAGGTATTCAAGGGAAAACCTTACACAGAGGAATCTTAAAGATTCAACGGTTTCCTTCAGGTAACCTTTCAATGTGTAACGTTCATCAACACTGGAACAACAAACTGCGGGAGTGAACCCACCAAGACACTTTGTAGAAATGTGCGCAGAAAGGCATCACTCGCATCGCGAAGAAACATAAATCTGCTGACAAGTTGTCGCAAAAACAGAGTGTGATAAGCCCACCCCTCCCGTTCGAACTTTACGAAAGAGATTCGTACGGCTGGTTCTTTCCCATTGGGAACCCCAGATGAATACAGCAAAAATACGGTGCATTTTCTGCACATTTACTCGCGAACAGTGTATTACTTGCATCACATACCATAGCTTTGCCAGGAAGAACATGTTGCAGACAGTGGCACGAGCGAACATTGATAGGTTGCGGCCTCCCCACCTCGTTGCTTTTTCACGCAATCTTACTGCTTCTTCCTGCCAATGCTTGCTACTATCTTGGTAGCACTCCAGCGGAGCGCCAAGATATCTTTTCGGTACCTGAAACCACTGGATGTTTTCAAAAAACTCTGGTTTGGTGGGCCATACTCCGTGCCACAGACCCGAACATTTTTCCCAGTTTACAGCACTACCGGTTTGTGCGCAGAAATCTTTTGTAATCTTTGTCACTTTTTGCACGCTCTCTTTATCTGTAACAAACACTGCCACGTCGTCCGCATAAGTCAACAACCGCACTTCACTTGAGTTCAAACTAAATCCCCTAACTTCATTACTTTGGATTATTTTTAAACAAAAAGGCTCTAAAAACATGCTAAAAAGGAGTGGCGACATCGGACAACCTTGCCTAACTGACGATAACACAGGTACGCATTTGCTGACCTTTTTGTTTATAACTAACTGCGTGGTACACCCCTGGTAAGCCATATGCACTCCATTGTATAGCACTTCCCCCACATTTGCTTGTTTCATAATACAGAATAACACTTCGTGACACACTCTGTCGAAGGCTTTTTCAAGGTCAATCTGCATCATCGCAACGTGGCGGCACATCAAATCACAGCATTCCAACACACTCCGAGCAACATGGATATTGGTGACGATACTTCGTCCCCTAATGCCGCACGTCTGATGTGGCCCAACTAAGGACGTTATGACTGTTTGCAACCTTTTCGCTAAAATTTTCATCAGTATTTTATAATCAACGTTCGCTAACGTGATCGGGCGGTAGCCATTAACTGACTGCAGTTTAACCGGATCATCACATTTGGGTAATAGAACCGTATATGTCCGTGAAAATGACACCGGGAAACTATTATTCTTATATGCTTCTTTAAAAACGTTCAGCAAAATAACTGAAACTCTATCGTTGAACGCCTTGTAAAACTCCGCATTTATGCCATCCGGTCCTGGCGTTTTAGCCCCCTGCAATTCGTCAATTGCTTTTTTCACTTCGCCGAGTGTAAGCGGCTGTTCTAAGCCTTCCTTCACGTCGTCTTCTAACTGTGGTATCAACGGAAGAAATTCTCTTTTGAAATCTTCCATTCGCGGAGCACTATGACCAAACAGTTTCTCATAATGCTCCACAAATGCCTTTTCTATGTTTTTTTCTTCCCTTGTAAGTGTTCCGTGAAAAACTATTTCCTTAATTTCATTTTTTTGTGCATATTTTCTTTCATCGCCTAACGCCCTTTTAGTGGGTGTTTCCCCAGCTAATAATCTTTCGCCACGGGCCCGCACTGTGGCTCCCTGATAGCGTACTTTATCTATTGCCTCTAGTTTTCCTTTTATAGCTGCTATATCTTCGCCAAATAAACCAGGCATTTCACTCTCTAGTACAAGTAACTGGTGTAGATTGTTGCGCAATTTTTTTTTCCGCTGCTCTTTCTATCCGTCTTAATGCGGTTGACCTGGATATTGCACACAACTTTACGTCCTGCTTTATTAATTCCCATTTTTCTGCCCAGGAAGGACCCACTGCGCTCTCGTGCTCGACGAAAATTTTCTCTACTTTTTCTTTAAACCCTGAATCTTTCAATAATCTACAGTTTAATTTCCACAGTTCCCAAGAAAACTTCTTATCCTCTTTTCTGCCGCCTACCACGAAGGACACGAGACAATGATCACTGAAAGATACATCCTTTACGCTGTAGTTCGAACACATTGACACCAGGTTCAGGCTCACGTAAGCTCTGTCTAGGCGAGCGTGGCTAGCGCCTTGGAAATGCGTAAATCTTAAACAGTTTTCTTTTGACGCAATGTGAGCAACGTCTTCCATTTCATGGCCTTCTAACATTTCATAAAGGAATTCGGCGCTTCGATCCTTCTGTCCAAACCCGCCTATTCGGTCTTCTCTCGCACAAACGCAGTTGAAGTCTCCCAAAAGCATTACATGTTTTTCGCAATTTAGATAGGTTTCAATGTCCTGAAAAAACTCTTCTCGTTCTTGTATTTTGTTTGGAGCATAAATACAGAGCACCCGAAATTCATCTCCGTCAAACAGAAAGTCACATACAACTAATCTACCAGACTCGCCGGAACGAACATTTTTAACCAGCACACCGCTTGCTGATCTTATAAGTATACAACACCCTCCCGATGTTCCAACAGCGTGACTTACGCACGCGTAAAAGCTGTTACCGAATGTATTGACCATGCTGTTAGTCTTGTCCTCTGCCTCTATTTTAGTTTCTTGTACGCACAGAACGTCAAGTTCCTTCTCAATCATAAGGCGCTTCAATTGGCATTGTTTCCGCCTGGCACCTAGCCCGCGCACGTTCAGGGTACCTATGATGAGAGGCATTTTTTTTTTAAATCCCTACACTAACGGCGAAAAGACTGACAACACTGTCATCAAATATAGAATCGTTACAACGTGATGTAGTTCCACGCATTGTTCTAGCTATAGCTTTCACCCTGGAAAATTCTGTCATGGTTGATGCCCCCACACCAGACAACACAAGACACCATTTCACGTGATGTTGCCCCCACTTGAACAGCACACCTCGCCAGTGTCCGTCGACGCACTTTTTTTTTTTTGGCCTTTTGGTTGGTTCGGTACCGTTGTGGCTATCATTTGACGTTTCTCGGCGCTCGGTCTGGCGGGACATGAAGCTTGGCTTTGGGTGTCGCACGCCTCCCTTGTCCCGCCTTTCGCGGGGGCTCTCCGATGACTTCGATGGATTCGTGCTCCTCGGGGCCGTTTTCTTCTCGCGACCGCTTGGCTGCCGTAGAGGCCTCACCGCTGGCTTCCACCTCCATTATGTCGGGCTTGGAGTCGTCGTCCTCGCTAGGAGACGCCGCGGCGCGTTCAACACAGCCCGCGTTCCCGCTACCACTCACGATGACTTCAGGCTGGCACGGCACGCTTTCCTGCGTCTCACTGCCGATATCCTTCGGATGATTCTCGTTATCTTGCGTCGGCTGGCCGCTTTCGCCGTTCCCGGCGTCGTCTGCTGCCTTGTTGATTTCCTCCGCTTCCGCCTCGTCCATCGTCAGCTCGGATCTCTCCGAGCCAAACGGCGTCGTTGCGGCAACGGCGTAGGTCTTGACGCAGTGTTGCGCTTCGTGCCCGAAGCGGCGGCAGACGCTACACCGCGGGACGCGGCAGTCTCGCCTGATGTGCCCGATCTGCTCACAGCGCAGACACTGCGGCGGCCTACCTGGGACCGCGACGAGGGCTCGGTCTCCTGCGATGCGCATCTGCTGTGGGATGTCTTCGGGTGCTACACCCGCCTTGAGTTGCAGCGATATGACGCGTGTCATGGTGCACTGTGCGTCGCAACCCTGCACGCGCCACTTCTCCCTTGTGAGCTCGGTCACCCGGCCGTAGGGTTGGAACGCTTTCTTGATTTCTTCGTCTGGCACATTGTGCAACACC
Source organism: Haemaphysalis longicornis (assembly GCA_013339765.2). Taxonomy (NCBI): domain Eukaryota; kingdom Metazoa; phylum Arthropoda; class Arachnida; order Ixodida; family Ixodidae; genus Haemaphysalis; species Haemaphysalis longicornis. Next base: position 148,174,617 of record CM023451.1, read on the forward strand.
CAATGCAACTTGACACGGATGTCCCGATTGCACGGATCAATCACGAGGCATTTCCGTCCTTTCACCTTTATCTCCTGAGTGGCGACAATCTTCTTCGCAGCTTCGGCGTTGTTAAACGTCGCAGCCCATACATGGTTCATCTGGTAGGGACCAAGCGCTACGACGCTGCCGAAAACATTCGGTTGCTGTAGCGCGTCTCGTAAGTCTTCGACGCGGTATGGGCCGCCCCTTGACATCGCAGTGAAAAAAGACAGTATTATTAACGACTGACCCGGTTGGCAGAGTTGGCAGTACGACAGCGTAATCTTCATTATCTTCAATCCTGTTACCGCGGGCCATCTGGCCCGCTGAAGCCGCTCTATCAGAGCCCGACATCAACACGTCCGTTCACGCTGTGCCGGAAGTAGAGTCACAGCCACGGAGGCGACGCTGATATCCAGTGTTAGTTAACGCGCCTTATATCTTAAACGCATTCAAACTACGTCGTCAGCGGTCGTGCGCTTGGCGACTCAGCCGGCGTTTATAGCGGCTTGATAACTGCGTGGTGTACACGTGATACTACAAACCCGATGGAAGAGATGGAAGAGAAGTGCGGCGAGGCGGGGGCTGCGGGGGCCGAGCGCAAGCGCCGCAAGCGGGCCGACAACCGTGCATTTCGCACTTTCACATTCTCCCCCTCGGGGAAATGCGGGGGAATTTTTATGTTTCGAAGATCAACATTGCAGCACACACGATTGATAACCGACCTTCCTACAGATGAAAAAAGCGTTTACTCCAGGAGGTAGCAAATGAATAATTTATGTTCTTCGGGTACTTCATGATTTGGCGTGTTCGGGGTATCTTTAGATCTCCTTTGCTCGATTTGTTGCTGCAGCGTTGACCTTCGGAGCATAAAATGCAAAAAAAAAAAAATAATAATAATAATTCGCTTACTCACGCTGCGCACTTTCATTTGCAGCGCGCTTGAAGGGGGTAACGTTCTTAAGAAGGAACGGCCTAGCAGACGATGGGCGCAGCTGAGCGCGCTTTGAGAACGCCCTTAATTTCAACATCTTTGCAATTAACTTGGCCCCGTCATATGGTGCTGACGCACAGAAAGCTCGTCGCTCGCGCGCGCTAGTTAAATATTTGGGCGACTGTACGTCATTTTAACAGCAGAGCTGTTTAAGCGTGAGCTTGGTCCGTTGGCGTTCACAAAAAAATACCAATAAAAAAACTGAGCTGCGCAGGTGAGCGTACGCCTCGTGAGGAGCGCCCGGCGTCGTCCAGGCTTCCGCGTGGACTTGCGCCACGTGAGGAGCTCGCAAAAAATCCCCAAGAGTATAGATTTCACGTGCGCCCGCGCTTCAAGTAGGGAACACAGGTCAGTTCGCGCTACTAGACGCCGAGTTCGCGAAGTCGATTGCCGCGGGTTCTAGAGCGTGCTAGAGCGGTGCACTGTGGGAGAGATGTGAAAGCCTGCGGACAAACGGTCCGGGCCCGCCAGTCATGGAAAATCTTCAGCGGGAGGTTCGGAAATCCGTTCGGAATCGGAACAGCCGGAATCGGAACGGAATCGGAATCGGAACGGAGGTTCGGAATCGGAACAGCCGGGTCTCCGACGAAGGGAGAGGGGCCACCAGCTCTGCTGTCTCTCTAGCCTTTCACAACTAGTACAAGCTGCGCCTTGTTTTTTAGGCATGGGTACTAAGAACATTTAGATGCAAAAATCAATTCGAGCCCTTCGGGGACCTATATGAGATGTCAAGGGGTACACAAAAACAGTTTGTCCGTTATTTTTACAACCGTATTTCTGAGATTATAAGAAATCCTTGAGGCACCAAACGACACTAGTAATGTCCTTGCTGACAAGTGGAAGTTTACAAGCGCACAAGGAACAAAGGGTAGACAGAAAGGACACGAACAAGCGCTTACTTGCATCCGCAGACTTATTGAAACACGAAATTTATGTGTCATGGCAACAAACCGTATATTAGAGAAATATAGTGCCGATTAGCGCGCGATATTTCTCATGTGGAGTGGCTGATCTTCTGATCACAGACTTGATATCATGCAAACTGATGTAAAGGCCTCTCTACCTGCAGCTCCCGAACAGTTTGACCATTTTGCTGAAACCCAACCACAGTTTCTTCCTACACAAGATGACAGCCACACCTTTTGCCCATTCCAACCTTCACTACTTTTGCCACACTTTCGCATCAGGAAAGACTGCCCATCATAGAAGAGTGTATGGACATTTGGTGTGGACCTCCAAAACACCGGATAATTAGCCAAACAATTCCTTCGCCCGAAGAAAACGTTTTCGAGTTATTGTTTTGCCATTGGGCGAAGAACAAGCAGGCATTTTAAGAAGCGACCTCTACCCGGTAAAAAAGGCTGCGTCGCGGACCAAAAAACGTCCGGATGAGTCGCCTGTGATATAGCTGTCCGGATGAGTCGCCTGTTTATAGGCCAACGTTGGTTACCGTCCTTTTTGTGTCGCCGGTGAACCAAACACATGAAGGGCGAACAGGAAGTGAAGCGACCTCCTTATCGAGCTGGTGTTGGGATTGACAGGTCACGTGTAGAACATCTCGTGCGGCGCGTTCCGGTCAAGTGCCCTGGCTGGCGACAATAGACCGGTTCCAGGCCAAGTAGGGCGTTCGTAGCGGGGATTACGAAAAGCACAAGTGGGGGCCCTTTAATTAAAGGGACCCTGCAACACTCTCGATAAGATAAACGCTTTCACTCTTTCCTTCGCTGGAAGCACTGCGAAATCTATAGTTATCGCCAGCACGGAGCGGCACTATACGTGATTTGCTCGTCGCACCAGATGCGCCTTCCGTTTCTGCTTTGTTTTTGTGGCTTTATTTTTAAAGGAGCCATGAAGACAAAATACAAGTTTGGTTCATTCAAAAGATTGCCTCGTTAGAATCATACTGGTGCCACTTTTAACGTAAACTTCGCTCAAATAAGCTGTATAATCAGGAAAAAAGGTAAAGGCCATGCGACCAACTCGCTCATTTTCCGCAACACAACCTATGATGTCATACCAGCCAGCTCTACGATTGGCGGAGGCCGGCAAAAGCAAACGCAAATTAAGCAGGGCATATAAAGATTGCCGAACGGGCTATTTGCGCTTAAATACAGGCCACATTATTTTTAAAGCAGTAAGAATGGTGGGACCGATGCAGTGGAAGTTACGAAAGCACACGTAAACGTAGCAGTACCGATGCATACTGCTGTTGGTACTGCGCGAACCATGTTTAGTTTAGCTGCACAGGACTGCGGGGCTTTGGGGTAGTTTGAAACGGCACTTGCCGATGACGCAAGCAACGGTGTTTACGTGACCATATTTGTCGAGCGAGCACTCTGTTTCACGAAACGATTATTTTCTCCCGGAACAAGAACAAGCCAGGTTCAAATATCGTCAAAAACAAACCTGAGGCAGAAAACTGCTCGCAATGGTATGGTGGCGCCATCTAGGTTCACTAACAAGGCTTTCCAATCGGCTGCAAAGCGGTCGGTTCCTGTGATCTCATTTCAGACCACGAAAACACGATTTAGCGGGGAAATCAAAATTTTAACGTAGATTGATTAATTTCTCAGTGAATAAAACATCGTTTGCACCCGGACAAGCGCTGGGGACACTATAAAACAAGAAATCTTTTGAATAAAACAAACGTATACATTTTGTCTTCATCGGTCCTTAAAGTTGCTATCGAATGCGTTCATTGCTGCAACTGAAGGGAAACTGCCCAACAGCCGTTACATGACCTTAGTGGCGTAATTCGAACCGTTGAAAAGCGCCAAGGCCGGGAAAGAGAGAAAAATCTTCAGAGCGAGTTTCCAAGTTATCTGATGGGCATAGAGCAGTAATTTTTGGCTAAGGTACTTTGCGACCCCATAATCTAGGTACTGGGGGGTTCGGTGACTACGTTCTGCAAGCACTTAAGATTTGAAAGAAAGTTGAAGAAAGTGTTGCAGGGTTTCCTGAAGCCTGGTTGCCTGTGACGCTGTCGCCCAATATTGCGAATCATGAAGCACACCCCCGCTGATAGCCAAGAGACTTGCTTTGCGTGCACACCGCGCTCTGCTTTCTTAAAGGGACACTGAAGTCATTTGTAAACATTGCGGGATTACTAGCGCAAATTGTAGTCCGGAGTCCCCAGGCCATGTTTCGACCACTCTAGGCGCGTTTACGCGATTTTATTTAGTAGAAAAACTAATTCAAAAATGCTGTCCTCCTCTCTTTACGCTCGCCCATTTTCTGCGGCGTTTTCGTGTGACGTCAGGAGGGGATGAGCTGGCAATTGGCTGCGCCACGGCTGCGCTACTGCACGGCTCGCCGGCCGACAGAGTCAGTCGGCCCAGCGTTTCGTCCGCCGGTCGCCGGCGGGTCGTCGCAATCAAGGAGGTTAAAAAAAATTGCTTGGTCGCAATTCGTTCGCTTAGTTGAAACGAAGCCAGGACACGTTTGTGAATGGAAGAATGTGCCTTTCTTTACTTGGTTTGTTTGTACACTGTATCTAGCTCCAAGTCAAGGTCGCTTCACACAAGCGCTGCACAAGCCCACATGCGACGCTTCGCTGACTGGTACGCCAGTAGGAAAATATAAGGCCTCTTGAAGGCGGGAGAATAGTCAGCGAAGTCAATATAGGTACTAAGGAAATAAAATCAACTGATATTTTTACCGTACAGCGTAAAACTAGGGCGCGGGAAGCACTTTTTTTGCGCTGGGCGAACAAGCACAGCGGTCAGCAGCACGACTACGCATCTGCGAACGCTTTTACGTCTACGAAATGCAATTGCTAGACGTGAGCTACTGTGGAAAACTCGGGCGACGCTTACTGCACGAGCGTAGTACAACAAATAGTCACCTAAGCTGCTTGAAATGCCAAAACTAAATAAAAGTGTAAAGCGGTTGTACAATATATATACCCTATATTAGCAAGGCCTTCGCATCCCGCTCCGTGGCTCAGTAGTCTGTCAATAAGAGAAAAAAAAAGTGGCTCAGTAGTCTGGGGGCGCTAGGTATGTCACCGCAAGTGTTTGCAAGTCACGAGTTCAAATCCCCGCGGGTACGTGCTTTTTTTTTGTAAGTTAACTTCTTTGTTTTCCGCCGATGTTTTCTATTTGAGTTCACCTTTTTTTGGGGCAGCAACGTTCATGGCTACACGAACTAAGTTCACAAAACGCGCGCAGGCTGGCAATGGCGCGCTAGCGAGTTCTCGTTGGCGTGCTGTTTGCCATAAGCACCGACTGCTTGCAGGCAGTGGGCACAGGCCAGAATGAAGACCCTTGGCCTGCTGCGAACACGCTTTTTACGATACAGGCATGAGGGAGGGCAAGCTCCAAATATGGGGGAAAAGCGCATGACATTTGGGCGTCTGCGGGTACGGCGGAGGGCGTTCATGCACTGCGTAGGTCTCGGCTAGTGAATGCTACGACTACAAGCCGTCCTGGGAGGCTTATCTTGTGCATTTTACAGCCGGCAACATGGAAGAAGCGCGGTACGATATTGAGATATTGAGAATGCCCATTCAACAACGCCATTGGTTATGTTTTACAGAACCGAAACCGAAACTGAAACTTGTGTGATTGCTAACCTTGGGCATCGTCCAATCACGGCGCCCCTCCTCCCAACGTCACAGCCTTAGTTGGTGCGGCCGCCGCAAACCGCGCATGGTAGTTTTTCTTCTTTCGCGCTTTGTAAAATAATTACCGATTTGTCAACCGGATAAACGATGAAAAGTGTGCTAATTTGAGCCAGTCTACGCAGTGCAAGCAAAAACGGGAGCTTGACAAATTCACTTCAGTGTCCCTTTAACTTGGTGCGCGAAGTTCGCTGTTGGCGCGCGCAGTTGATGAAATTTAGTACCTTTTCTTATGCCGGTGATTGACCGTCCGATGACTTAGCGCTTCTGTAGTGGCCCCCGAATGCCACAACCAGTATGGCAGTATCTGTTTGGAGTTGAGCCTGGCGCCCCTACCGCATCCGTCGGAAGCGGCGATTCCGACAAGAAGAGTCACCAAAAGTTAAGGCGGCGCCCGCAAGCGCATGCGCAGATAGAGGTCGTGGAAATGGTTCATTGCACGCAGCACTTCCCTGAGACATCTCGGGAATTTACTGCGCTTGCATGTCACTAACTGTATCATTGAACATCGGTAACCGCTTTCGACTGTCTGCGAATGCTGACGTTATCTTTTTCTTCCAGCCGGTTAACGCAGCTTTCCATTTCGGCCTACGAAATAATCTTGACGCGGTCTTTCTGTCTCGCCTATTTTTCATATCGCCTCTCATTCGCAGCCTTCAATACGACGCGATAAACAGTTACGCGCTGAGCACCGCCATAACCGCTTTGCTCTCGAATGGTCTTCCTGCCGCAGTGTTAGATGTGTCTTTGCAGTTGGTCCTACATCGCACCCGAAGAGCCTCAATTATGAGCGTGTGGTGCCAACCCAACTGGGAGGCGGACGATCTTAGCAGTCTTCTCGACTCCCACGAAACGGCAAGGACGCTGCCGGAGCTGCACCTCACAAACTGCATTTTTGCCGACACAGCGAGACTCTACGAGTGCACAAGTCGCTGCGTGGCACTTCGGTCGCTGCACTGCATCGGCTGCCCCTTCACAGCGAGCCAGCTGCTGACGTTGTTGCTCGAGTCCCTGCCACAGCTTTCCCGCCTCGAGTTTTCCCTGTGGGCTGAAGGATCCGGTATCCAGGAGGACGTGGACCGCCTGGCCGAAATTCGTAGCCGAACTCATCGGGCCACGGCACGCAACTTGTCCAGTCTGTACGTCGAGGTTTACGGCAAGGAAAATTGTGAGCTCCTGGACGCATTCTTGCAATTCTGCCCGAACCTCGTTCGTCTGCACGTGCATCACACAATGGGAGGCAATTTCAGGCGTTTCGTACTACGGATTGATGACTTACTGAACCAACAAAACAGCTTGGAACAGTTCGTCTTCACGTCGGAGTCGCTTCCGCCACAACATCTGCAGCCGGAACCGTATCAGCCGCAGCTGAGCTTTGCGAAATGCGCATCAATGGCGGGCAACGTGTTTCATTGTCGGTCGAGTCTTGCGTGGAACTGCGTACAGCAGCAAGACTTGGCGGAGTGGACCCTGGTGCCAGACACTCCCCGGCAGCTTGTGGTGTTTGCGGCGCTTAACAACGTGGCTGCTGCAGAACAACTCCGGGCATTCAGCAACTTCCATCAGCGACTACCAGTGCAAGCTCTCTGCCTGGTTCAGCCTCCTCTGGAACCTTATATGAATTATCCTCCAGTCGGAGTGGAGTTCTATGGACCTCTGAGTGACCTGTTCAGTGCTTTCAGGCGCCTGACGGAGTTGAACGTCAACTCTTTCCACTTCAGCGTCGGTTTCGACATGACCCAGCTTCTAAGCGCCGCGACGTTCACGCAACTACGAGGCCTCTCCGCTTCGCCGTGTGGCCTTCGCCATGCGAGAGCCTTGCGGCGGCTTGCGATAAGTTGTCCCTTTCTCGACGACCTAGATATCCGCGTCAACGAAAGTTACATCCCTTTCATGTGCTACGTGTGCGAGCGGTCGCTACACTTCAGCGTCGACGACATCGCAGAGCTGCACAACAAGACCAATCCACTTGGCCGGCTGACCATTGTCAACGTGCCTAATCTGACGTCGCTGGACTTCCTCGGGAACTGTCACGTGGCCGAGTTACGTTTCTCTACATCGCCCTGGCTCGCCAGGTCGCGGTACGAGGGCCTGGGGGCCCTGCTGGCCGGCAACCGAGAGCTACGCTGCCTAACGCTCGAGAACAAGACCTTGGAATTGTCGATGGACACGTTCCGGGAGGAGCTCGAGCGCGTCCAGACATTGCGCTACCTGTGCCTCTTGTCGGAGTGGCCGATGTACGAAGACATCGCGCAGGACCTTTTCGAGAGTCTTATCTTGCGGCTGCCGCACCTAGAGGTCCTGCACGTACATTACCTCGACCACCATTATGTCAAAAAGCGGGTCACCTGGGTTCTTGGGGCCGAGCAGCGCTCCGAGCTGCAAGGCGGCGCCGTGCGTCCTCTGGAGACTCGAGGACGATTTCTGCGCCAGCAACCGTGCGTTATCTGCTCGATGGCCACCTTCATAGGGCTCACGAGGCCGCACAACCGAGGTTGGAGGACGAGCCTCTAGCCCTGGCCACCCAGGACTTTCGGCGAGACGAACAACGGTCACGTTTAGACCTTGTGCAGAAATATGACTACGCATGCGTTTTAGCTCCCCTATGATTTGCACTCTGCATGAGCACAGGTCTCGCTTCTCGAGAAAGTGCTGATTTGTATTAGGTGCCTGTGTGCATGTATGCATGTACTTTTAAAAGAATGTTTTTATTTTAGTAGTGACAGCTTATTCCCTTTAAATCTTTGCGGTTACACGCAATATTGACTTGTCAAACCGCGCTCGCGCGTTTTGAAACTGCGACCTCCGCAAATAAAAGAATCAGACAATCGCCTCAGAGTGATGTGACTTCCAGCGACGTTGATCGACTAACGTGGAAAACTGGGCGTGTTGGTACAGGTGCCGTCATAAGTAATTGGAGCACGGGAGCTGTGGCCGAACTGCATAGGAGCGCCGTGTAGCTGCACCAGCGGTAAACAAAAGGAGCAGAACACGCATGCGCGCCTGCTCACAGTGATAGCCCATCTATACTTCTCAACCCACCTCTTTTAAACGCGGCATCGAGCATTATTCGCAGCATACTGGTCTCAGCGATGGCGCTGATAGTAGAGGCGGTATCTGGCAGCGTCGCTCACACACTTTCAGCGCACGCGAGCTGCTGAAAAGAGTCGCAATCGCAGGGATTTGAAGTGACAATTTTTTTTCTAATATTTTTAGCTGGGTATGCTATCAGCGCCAACGCTGGAGACCAGTATGTCACACCAACTCTCGAAGCCGCGTTAGAGAAGTGGGTTTGAGATTCATAGAAGGGCCAGCTGCGTCGGCAGGCACGCATGCGTGTTCTGCTCCTATAGTTTACCGCCAGTGCAGCTACACGGCGCTCCTATGCGGCTCGGCACAGCTCCCGTGCTCCATTACTTTTGACGGCACCTGTACATAATCTAGGCAAAACAGCGCGAAAAAAGAGACCGAGAGATGGGTGCGCCTGAAAAAGCACCCCCCCCCCCCCCCCCCGCCAAAAAAAAAAAAAAAACCATTTCATCAACCTTTTTTTGTTTCACACGTGAACTTGATGACTGGGTGTGGTAGCACCAGCGAAGCTAGTCCCTCTATCACCTTGTCTGAGAAAGAACTAAAATTATCTACGCATGCGAAGATAACCCTTAGGTTGGACGGCTCTATATACTGCCTCTTGCAAAATAAAACCAGGTATAGTTCAGCGCAGTCCTTGTCGTGTATCTCTCTGGCTTTGCCTTTTTTTTGCGCTGCTCCGCCTAGATTACGTTGACCGACGTACATTTATACGATTACGCTGATCCTCCAGCGGCAGTATTTCGTGCAGGAAGTTATATGGTAGCCTCAAACCAACGCCGCTCAAACCGAGCAAAAAATCTGAGCGTGGACGTATGATTTTGTTGTTTGTGGGTATTGTCCTCAGACGTCGGTCCGAATACACAGAAAGATCTTCCAAAAGCCACACGCATCATTACTAAGTATCACAACGGCCCTACTGAACGGGGTGTAAAAATAATACATGACGTTGTGCCACGTATGTGGCTGGCATCACCGGGATTCACACGAATCACAAGGGGGACTGGCCTGCAGAAAAGACAAATTTGTGGCGCGAATCGTAAACATCCGGTGGGGCGCCACTATTAGCATTGCCCGTTGCTGGGTCACGGTGTATGAACTCGATGACTCGTCTTCGGCTCAACCGCTGTTCGCGTTTGTGTTGGGTAATCAAACGCGTGTCCATTTGACAAGTTACAATCCTTCCACGTGAGCACTTGCAGCCTTGAAACGCCTCTCTCGTTCTCCTTCATTCATGTTTTTTTTTTTCGCCTCCAAGTGGTGCTCGATGCATACGATGCGTCGCAGATTCAGGTTTTGGGGTTTACCGCGCTGCTGAAGCTACACTTGGGCTGTACGGCGTTCGTAGTGAGGGCTCCAGGCTAATTTAGACTGCTTGGGGATCTTTAATGACGATGCGTCGCAGTCTTGTATTCGGCCTTGTAGAAGAATATACACCGCTTCTGCTCATTGCCTAGACGTTGGTACTTTGGTTACAGCGGTCTGGTTTGCGAGCGTGCGCTGTGGTTTGAAGACCATCCTAACGCTGAAAGGCAATCCTCTAGTAGCGTGCACGCCTCTATTCATTTGATTGTGACCTTTCTCCATGCGTCGTCGGGCATCGCCCGGAAAGGCTCGTTTATGCTAAGAAGAGACAACGTTTTGTAATTCCAGAGCCTTCGCTGCTAATTCGATGACAACGCATCACATCGTGACCAAAAGAGAGAGCGAAGTAGTTGTTTCACATTACGGAGAAGTGGTTGGAATCAAAGCGCAGCGATGCCCGCTGTAGCAACGGTTTTAAATCAGACACCTCGGCCATGGCTGAAAAGCGCATCCCAAAAACGGCATTTCATCATCTTTTTCGTTTCAACCGTAAACTTGATGACTGGATGTGCAGGCATTCAGCATTGGTGGCGAATCGTCTTATCTATGGTTATAGACGGCATTCGCATAAAGTTACACGTTCTGTTGGGGCTGTATGCAATACTTGATGGGTAAAACCAATGCGGTGGCCAAGACCAAATCGCAACCACCATCTGTACCGTGTGGTTAAATCACTGGGGCCGCTGTGTAGCATGCGAATATAAAAGCTGTCTTGGATAAAAGTTAGAAACTAGCCCCCCCTTGTCATATTTTGCAATTACAATAAAGTCGCCAACAATATCTACCCGTAAGCGTCATTTCTGCATCAGCCATGCAAAGAGTCGCAAAGATATCAAGTCCATTTTTTGATTTTCCTCAAGTGTTCGCTCTGAAGATATGCCTTCCATTAATTACCACAGCCGGTGGTATTGGTCTGTGGCGCCAGAATCAACGAGTATACATGCGCTTGGTGCTGTACGTGTTGGCCATTGGTCAGTTTCGAACTCACACGAAACGGAAATCCCCGCGGTTAGCGCGGGCCAACACACCATTGTGGGCATGGGCCGCTTTGTTTGGGACGCGTGTTTGACAAACCTAGTCCGGTCTAGGCTCACCCGCACTAACGCCACCTTGGAACACCACTATTCTTAATGACTAATAAAGCAGCTTACCTGTTAGGCCTGTTACCTGTTACCTGTAAGGGTAGAGTCGTGGGTTTACATGCAACGGCCCGGATAAACCAGCTGATAAAGCTCGTACGGGTTGTGCTCACAAAGAACACTCATTCCCGTATTAGGGCTTTCTGTTTGCACGCGTATTTCCATCTCATTTTAATTCTTCGCCACAGCCTTCACCCATTCCCTCCCCACCCTCGTCTTTAGGGTTTCAATCTCCCCCGGATTCCTTTTCCGCTCATTTTAGAGAGTTTAGCAGTCCGCCTGTTGCGTTGTTTACGTTGTTACCGGGTTGACCGGGACCAAAGGTGGTGTTGCCGGGACCCGTATGCGCCTGCGCGCGCAGAAGGGCGAGGAGTGACGGACATGGCGAAGGCAGCCCCCCGCGGAACTAATCCCCATACCGCGACGAATGCCCAAGTGCCCAGACGGGTCGCTTATGGTCGCTAGATCCAACTGTTCATTAGATCCAACGAGTCAGGAGATCCACTAGGTCACGTGATGCCCGAGTCAGAAGATCCAACGAGTCAAGAGATCCAACCGAGTCACTAGATCCAACGCGTCAATTGATCCTTCGTAGGTCGCAATGGTTGTAGGGTTCTGAACCGTCATTAAAGGCAACAGAGGTGATTCCCTCCATGATGTGCTGTACTTTTTTCCATTTCCGACATGTCCTTATGAGCTCGACGGCAAAGTTCGATGACATCTTCGATGTGAGAAGAGTAGGTGTCGTTTGGGTGCTGCACACGGACCGCCAAGTTCTTTTTACCGAGACGAGGACGTGCACAATATTTGAAATAACTGTGGTCCAATCAGAGAGGGCGTCCTCATGGTTTAGGAACAAGGTCTTCGCCACGCCGGTCAGAAAAACTACGACGTTTTGCAGTTTGAATGCGCCGTCCCATTGGTTGAAACTGCTTTCCCGGGCGTATTGATCGATCCAATCTTGGACATCTTCACTCAACCAGAAAGTGAAAACCGAAGGATTGCACTGGCGGATGGTTACAGTAAAGACTGGCTCGGCCGGAGCAGCAGCCTTGCTGCCCGAATGGCCGGAGACGAATTCAAACATCTGGCGGGAAAGGTTACGCCACACGTTAGTACTGCGCCAGGGACACGGTTTTACTTCTGAGGAGGCCATTACCGGTCGCCATTTAAACAAAACTCTCTAAAAATTGCATGTTTTTGGCGCTGTGAATTCATGAATCCGCTACAACAGCTCTTTTGCTATAAGGGGCCGGTTAACCTCTGTACAACCTAAATGAATTAGAAGCTTTTCTTGCAATGGTTGTATGTATCTCCAAACCGAGTACATTTTTTTGTCATAATCACTTAAGTGTTTTTTTTCCTTTCAAGAAGTTCAATAACATAAACATGCCTCCCAAAATTTTTGGTGAAAATGAGAAAGAAGAATGGCACGCTTTAAAAGGTTGGCGAGTTTTCCACAAAATTCTATTCTTTATTTGCTGCTTTCTTACGAAGGCCATCCGCGCTCTGTAAAGAACAGTAACACATCGTGCAAAGATTTATTCGTACTGATTATAATATGTATTCCTCGATCCATCGCTGATCTGCGCAATTATCTCCAAGCTAAATTTTCAGTCTAAATTTCCGTTTGATGCCAGCAGCACTGTTTCACCCGATCTGCCTGGAAAGAGAATTCACAGTGAAGTCATGAATGAACACCGCACAAACATGCACAGACGTCTTTGTTCACACCTTGAGTGCGAGCTGTAAAAAGAAAAAAAAACATCAGTGACAAAGAATACAGATTACGGAAGAAGACCTAAGTACCCGCCACTGGACAGTAGGATACTGGGAGAACAACGCAAGGGCTCCTCCCGAGCCCTTGCGAGTGTTCTCGGTGCTGTATAGCGCGCAAACCGATGTTGCATTGAAATCTCGATCGGCTACGTGGTTGCACTAGAGCACTCAGGCAAAACAAAAAGAAAAATGAAATGCACAAAAGAGTCTCCGTAACAATGTACAATGAACGTCCATCAAAGGAACGGAAGAAAAAATGGCTTGGCGGCATACCTGTTACCGTCGATAGGGCGGCAACTGTTGAGAAAAAAAGTGGTAAGAACGTTCAGTCAAAACTGTGTCCGCATGAAAACCTGGCTACGACCAGAAACAATCTCCAAATCAACATTGCGGGACAACCACTCCACTTTAATCGATGAGAAGCTACTGACCCTAAACTTCATAAACCTCGACCCCTGCTGCTTCAAGTCGGACAGCAACCGTAGTCGTTGCGTTACTTTTGTACGCTTTCGTCGCCACAAAATTATTTCTATGCGCTTTTGTCGCAACAAAATACAAGTTCCTGAAGGGGACATTATTTCCTATGGCAAAGCTGGCATACAGATGCACCACTTCCACTCATCTTGTTGTGGCAACTAGGTAGGAAAGGGGCCGCGTTAATTGACAGCGAAGAAAAGCTATAGAAGAAAATTGTCTACGCATCTCTTCACTTTACCGCAAATGCCGTCGAAAAACGATAGTCATCTGCCGCCCCTGACATGTAAATGCCGCTCTTCTCTCCCCCGCACCCCTCTCACCCTTTTCCTCGACCGTCTGTCTCCTCCCATAATTAAGCCAATTCGATTTTTCCGCGCTCCACTGCTCGCGGGCCATTTATTGAATCCTTTCATCATTGTTGGACTTGGAATGCCGCCACGCGGTACGCGCTCGGGCGGGAGCTCTTTTTGTGTTTTAGGGTCAGAATATTGTTTTCAACATTACTTTCTTTTCATTTTCTATCGCAAATATCCAGCGCACATATTTTTTCAAGCAAAAGAACATTGCCTAATACCACATATGTATATATGCTTAGTCTCCCACATAGCTAACGTTTTCTTTTCTATTATAACGTCTATTATAACATAGCTAACGTTTTCTTTTCTATTATAACGCTTCAAATTTCGCACTACACTGACGTAACTTAAGCAGGAGTGACGTAATGTGGGTCAACACTAATGACATAGTTATCAGTAGTGTAATTGCAAGTTACCATTCGTGTGATACCATCAAATGGAACTCAAGGTCCTACCACAATGGCCTATTGGGCTTAGTACGGCGGCTGCCAACCGCACAAACGAGATTCTGAGAGCTGATAAAAATATTCCCGTAAAGTGGCTGACGATTCGCCACTGGTTCATATGTTTTCCTTAATTATCCATTATCTGTTGGCAGTTTGCGACAAAAGTGGTAGCCTCGTTGTTGTAACAAAGCAGTCTTTTTAGAGAACCCAACTACTACTTTGTCTCCGTGGCTCCTTTAGGGATACACCAGCGTTCTGAGCTTTGTAAAGCAGGATTGTCATACTAGGCTTCTCGTCACTGTGCCAACAGTGTTCATGCGTTTCGTCACCGAGACGACCACGCACGGTTAAGCACGGCGTACACTGGCCGTTTCGTGCCGGAAATGTGTCTGCAAAAACCGCTTACATCCCGGAATCGATACTGCGCACCACTTACGTACGGCTTAGCGTCACTAAATAAAGGCTTATTTAGCGTAGCTTATTTAGTGACGCTAGTACGGCCCATTATCCGGCGCGCGAGTAAGAGTGTTTCAAAGCTAGAAGCAACAGCGGCCGCAATAAGCACTCACGTTCCTCGGAGAGCAGCGTGAAGAGGATGGCAAAGAGAGCGGCGCTGATGAGCAGAAGCAGGACGCTCAGTGCAATCAGCACGAACCCCTCCCGGCTCTGCGAGCTTGTGCTGCGAGTGTTGGGGAAAAGGCTGACGTTAGTGGAGTACTTCACTCGCATGACGTCCGTCTTGTTCTAGGAGGTCCTCGAGCGCAAAACTGGGCGCGTGCCCTACTGGAAGCACCCGCACGGTGAGATCAAGTTTAGGATTCTGCTCCAGAATCATTTAGTTAACTCAGCAAAAAAATGTAAACCCAGTTCCACTCAGTGTGAAATCTGCCTAAATGGCGGAGCTGCGGTTCTCTTGCATAGGCTAAGAGGTCAACCGGCGCTCGGCCGAAATGAATCGGCAGCTAAACGTAAGCGGCGGGACGCTCCCTTCCCTCTCCCTCCCCTGGTGGCAGGGAGAGGAACCGGCCCCTGCGAGGCCACTGCGCCCTCTGTTGTGGGTCTGGGAACCGGTTTCTGTGATGCCGCCTGCGTGACGCACGACCTACAGCAGACTTGCGAAAAAGCTCGATTAACAACAGCCCGGCTGTTTAAAAAGAAGAAGATCGCGGTGATGATCGTGATACTGCAGATGAGGCTGCACGATGGTTGGAGAGATACAAAATTTACAAAAATAGGAAGATTTCCAAGAGTTAGAGCTACAGACAAAATTTCTTCGGGCAAGCCCGCTTTGGTGACCAAGCGCGAGTGTGTATTTTCAAGAACTATAGTCATCGATGACGGGACAGGTACGTATACCCGCATATAGTTTCTCGACCACTGTCATTTCGTGCCCACCCACACATGGCCGGAACTGCACGGCTTTTGTGTGAGAAAACCCGTTATCCAATAACTTCTAGTGGATTGTCGTGTGGAAGCAACTTTGGTTATGTGAGCCTAAAACTTAAAAAAAGAAAGATTCACACGGACCCACCCAGGAATTGGGCCTGCCTTACATTTCACTTGGATAGAACGACGGGGTGGGTGCAAGATATGCAGCCTTTTTTTTCTGCGTAGGCTCTGCTGCATCCTTTTCTTTTCTTTTTTTACTTCGAACACTTCTATGTTATAGTTAAAAACCGTCACGTCACTGCAACGTTTATCTTGACTATGAATCGCTACGCATATCAAAGAAAATCGGTAGGTGTTACCTCTACTGCGAGCAGGATAGATGTTGTCGTGGAAGCATTATTGCAAGCTTCTAGCATTACATTTGCTCAAGAACGTGCACGTAATGATACGTCAACAACCCAGCATCCGCTCTTGCGTTTCGATTATAATAAAATAGATTCCTCAATACATAGGTCTCTCTTTTGGAAATTAAAAGGGCTGCATGGGCCTGATGTATGAACGTTTTGTTTTTAACAGCAACGTTCGCGGAGACGTCATCTGCAACGGTGGAGTCCGAGCTCAGCCGCTCATCCGCGGTAGGAGCGTGCCGGCGGATACTGCCCGAGGCACGCGGGACGGGTAGGGAGTGGGGAAGGACACGAAACGGCTATAGAGGACAGGCCGCCTCGGCAACGACGCGCTCTTCACTCCGTTTATATGTGTTTTATTGGCGCAAGGGCATCTATGGCCAAAGAGCGCCAGTACAACTCGTGTTAACGAATGCAGCTAGCTATCTCCACATGCTCTCTCCACTCCATTTTAGGTGCGGAGTACCTTAGGACCTCCCAATGTCCGTCCGCGTCCACCCATGCGCACACCACCATCAAACGAAAATCAATCGAAATTCCATTTGAGCCGTGAGTTGCACTTTCATTTAGGGAATAATCAAGGCGCAACTCACGGCTCAAATCCAATGACGGTTGGACCGCAAGTGGGATGTCACTCGGGGTGCAACTTGGATGTCACTTCGAGTCCCCGTACTCTGCACCCTCACCATCATCCACGGAGTCGAGATGCTGCCATTTTTTTTCCTATACCGCCCCCTCTATTGATGGAGCGACGCGAAGAATTTACCGACATGCCCCATCTATTTCTCACGCAAAAATGAAGAGTTGCACAAATAACTGATATACATATTGTATTGGCTCCCTCTAAGGGAATTTTTTTTAAGAACGCAATTCTCAATTTTTACCGCCAGAGCTTTAGAACGAAGCAGAAGTGCTTTGTTGTATGTGGACACGTGTAGTCTTACTAAGTGCATGGGGATTTGTTCTGCACGTATTTTGTGCTCGTGGAGTAATATAATTGTTTTGTAATTTTAGCCTCGTCGCATCGGCCCTCCGTGTTGTTGCTGTATTCACTCCAAAATGAACGTAATGAAACGCGATCGCGAAAATATGAACCAGAACACGCGAAATCGGAAAATACTATTCGTTGAGGTCGAATAGTGGCGCGTTATTGGTATATTTAGAAAGCCACAATTCCCAACTTTGTTTTTGTAACTAAGCCACGCATTATTTTGGCTTGCATGGAAAGAAATTTCGCTATTTCTGTGTTCTGGATCATATTTCTGTGTTGGCGTTTCATCTGTCCATGACTTTACATTCGGATGCAGTTAGAAAACCGCCGTAGACAAATGCACGAGCACGATCCACGTGACCGCAACCTACCTCTTCAGCTGGTTCCTTACTGCCCTGCATGAGTAACTAACTACACCGTGCAGCAACGACCACCGAAAAAATTGGCCGCGTATCTGCTCCTTTCGTTGCAAATGTCGACAAAACACGATAGTCTTTATTGAATTTTGCCAAGTAAAGTCTTCCCTTCGCCTTCCCGCTCACCTCTCATTTTGTTCCTCTTGCGTCGCGCTCCTCCCAAGGTAAAGACGCCAAAGGTTTGCTTAAATCATTTTAAATTTACCGCGCTCCACTGCTCCAGGCCGGGTGTCTCGATGCCAACGCTGCCGTACGGTGAAGGCGCGCGTGAATCGAGGCGCCCTACTTCAGCGTTTATAGAACCGCGTTTCCCTACTCCACGTGCGTTGCAAGCAGAACGTGGAACCTATCTAGTGGAACCTTTCGTAACTGTTGCCGGTCGATGTCTTAAAATTGCGCCAGAAGCTATAGTGGCGCGGGCGACAGCAGGCGACGGCGGAGTGAATTTTTTGTCTGCAGTTGATGAAGTATTTAATTTCGCAAAAATCAAGCATGTATGATTTTTTATAAAGGAACAATGAAAATATCACTTCGGTATTAATCTGTTGTCTTATATTTGCGTACTGTCTTGTTCTTCTTCAACAATGTTGACAAGTATGAACATGTGTGGCTATACAAGACTATTGCGCAGGCATTGTTTTACTTTGGCCGGGTGGCTGAATCGAGTCACAGACAGACAGACAGACCAAAATTTCTGGGTTTAAGTAGCCCAAGGAAGACTATCGTCTTTAAAACAACACCAGGCATAGCAGTTTTATACGTACACATAGCCGTGTATATGCTTCAAACACTGAACGTAGATTCGGTAGTGAAGGATTACGTTAGATTTAGCTTGGTTAGGTTAGCTCAGGTTATGTTAGGTTACGTTGCGTTACGTTGGGTTAGGTACAGCGTATGGGGCAGCAGCGTGTCATCCCTCCTCGCACTAAAGCGGAATAAGAAGTTTGACTGCAATCCGCATGCAGGACACGCATACAGATGCGTATCAGGCATCACAAATAGGCCACTGACGCTTTCAGCTTTTAAAGCGCAGTTTAACCGTCGAGAGCGTCGACATTCCCAGAACATAAGGTTGCGTCTGTCGGCAGCAAGGAACTCAGCCCTTGTCGACAAGTGGCAGCACCTTTGCAAGAACCACTGACACAGAATACACGTTCTTTTACATTGCAACGAACTCGTTTTTGGTGTAGATTACTGTGTATCGCTTACGTATTAATGATTTTTTTACAAGCATGCCAAAACACGAGAAAACTTCGTTTTCTAACAAAATAATTTTCGATTGCCGTGAAAAGAATGCTTGCTTCAACGATAACCGTCATAGGTCAGAGCGTTCCTATAGTCAACGCACCAGTTCACTTACCCGCTTCCTCTGGGCACGGTTTTTTGCGGCCTCCTGAAAAGCATAAAACAATCAGAGCGCTTTTATTTGCACTGGGTAGGGGAAAAATGCATACGCAGTTGCTAAGCGGTAATTGTCAGTAGTCTCGTTTTAAGTCAACGCGCTAATAATCTCTGATTTTGTCAGTGTCACTTGCACATGTGTGCGCTAGCGTTAAGTCGGTACGGTAGGCTCTCGAATTCAATTGCATCCATGCGTGCATCTTTTGATTGCGACTGTAAGCAAGGCAAAATAATTTAACAAAACCTAAACTGAAAAAGAACGCCTACAAGCGCCTGGGCTGAGGCACCCTATTTTTAATGCTTGCTAGCTAAGGTTTGTATCGTTTAAAACGCAATTCACGAGCAAAGCGGGACTTCCCCGGTGAGACGGTATGTCGGACTTTCGTGTCTCCGGTCAGGTCGTTAATGAACCACAGTCTGTCGCCAAGCCGCAGCTGGAACCGAAATGACGATTGAGAAAGTCTCTTTGGAACCTGGCGTACGCGCCCTTGACCTCTTCCAAGTTGGCACCTTGGTGCCAAAGGCGCTTTGCGGCATTCTCTCACTCACGATATGCACCATCGGTTTTGATTGTGCGGTTTTAACGCTCTGAAGCTGCACCTGGGGTGTGAGGCATGCCGCAGTGCAGGGCTCTGTATTGGTTTTGACCACCTGAGGATCATTAAGCGCTTCGAGATCTCGACACACGGGTATTTTCGCCTTTCGCCACCATCAGAAAAATCTGTGGTTGATTCCTCTGTCATAGGAATTGGTAAAACACGGAAGTGAAATGCGCAGCGAAATCTGCAGCTGAACATTATTTGCGGGTAGGCGGCTGTCTTGTGGGGGTGCTTGGCGAGCGACGTCCTGCTGGCGGGTCACTTCGGAAAAGGTGCACATGCGTCATTTCCGTGACGGAGATGATGTCCGTGAAATTTTGGTGTATCCTGGCATAAAACGCTTTCGTTTTAAAATATAAAACCCGAAAACGAACAACCCGAAGTATAACGTACTCTTTAGTGTAATGCGACTGCGCTTGAGGGCGAAATAAATGAAATGCAATGAAATGAAAAGGTTGCTTCCCCGCCAGAAGACCCCGTGTGCAGAAGGGCACCCTAAAGGGTGCTTGCTTCGTTGTACTGGCGTCTCTTCCATGACGGATATGACGTAAGTGAAATATTCCTGAATTCCGGAATAAAACAGTTTCGTATTAAAGTAGCCACCACGGCGGGGATCGAACACGCGTCCTTGGGCTCAGCAGCTCAACTGAGCCACCACGGCAGTTCATCGTCTGTTTTGGTTCTTCGCTTACGTGCCGCCTCTCGGGCACGCTTGTTGGAAGCCGCATTAACTTCGGCGCGTCTTGCCCCGTTTGCATCGCGCATTTTTTTCTTTATAAGTAAGCTTCACTTCATTATGCAGTCGCTCTGAGGAAAAGCCAGCTCACCAAAACGAAACCTCCGGTTTTTTAAAAGTCGGCTTCACTTTTGAATACAAACGCAATGCTGGGAAGACTGTTTGGCGGTGTAATCCATTTTTTATATGAAAGTATGAAAATCCAAGGACCGCCTCAGTGTAACCTCTGTCTTTGTGAGCTAATCAAGCTAATTACCGATTGTCTTAAAGTAGGCTTCCCTTTTAAACAGAGATGCATTGCTGGAAAGACATTTCTCAGCGACAATATGAGCCGTTTTGAATCAAGACGTAATGGCCCTCGGACACTACCGCTGTAATCTCCGCCTTCGTAAGCTGGCTTTCCTACATGGCGTTTTTCCACACGGACGCCGCATAATCCAGCACCAGAGCCATAGAGAGCTTCGCTGTAAAAATGCGGCACGTTTGTGGACCGCTGTCGTCTGCATACCAGCTGCGCGAGCCCTTACTTCAGAGTGGCTTGCAACCCCCCCCCCCCCCCCGCCCCTTCCAAAAAAAAAAAAAAAAAGAGGAAAAGCTGTCTTTGTCGCTTTCTAGCCGCACACAACTGTCATTGTTGCTAAGGGTGAAAGTGAACAGGGATGAGTGTTGTGGGAAGAACACTCGCTTTCGAGCGCTACCTCGACTTTCCTGAGGGAGGGATTGATACGATCGAAAGCCTTTCCTTGGTATGTCTGGCCATGCTTTAATGCACTCAAGCACAATTCAACAATGCTTTAGCCGCGTTGGGTCATTGAGGCTAGTTCCCAGGCTCTGTGCACTGCCTAGAGAACTTGGCCTTCCCTGATAAAGTGGAATCCTTCACCCTTTCGATGCGTATCGAAAAAACGGCTACAAGAGGGCAGAACGAGGCTCGAGGCATCACTCACACGTCGACGCTGGGTGAGACAGTTCGGAATGTTTCGGCCGAGACCACGTCGGATACCGCCATCCCGAAGCTCCTGCCTCCTTTCCCACCAGTCCTCCGCCTCCTCACACGCTGTCTGGGAATGCAAAGAAACGGGAGAATGTGAAGAGCATGTTCGCACTTCAAGCAGATAAAGGTTATCCAGTAGCTGGTAGTGGTTTGGGTGTAACAATTGCGCCGTGCATCACAAACTATGACCCACCCCGTTCAGTAAGAAATATGTCGCTCTGTTTGGCTTCTAACTGCTGCAAAAGCGGGTGACGATTTCTGTCGCCAGAACAATATACCAAGGCAGCGGATGTCACCAATGAGCCTCCCTTCCCCAACTGGCTGCTTCAGAGCTGCGTTCCAAAAGCCAGTGTAGACACAGCACATGTAGATCATTTATTACCTAGATCAGTGGTTCTTAACCATGAGTGTGCCGGGGACCGTTTTCGGGCTTCCAAAGGGATTGGGTACCCCACGGTGGACTGTGTTGATCCGCGTCCTAACGTCAAACAATTTTCTCCTGCAACGAAAGCGCCCTTAGCCTTTTGTGTGTCTGTCTTTTTCGCATAGCTGGCATGTCGCGCAAAAATCGAACGCCAAAAACATGGGCTACGTGGAGGCATTAAACGTAGAAGTCATGTAGCAAAGCAACCTTTAGCAAGGTTTCGCAAGGTTTAGCAGGAAAAAGAAATTAATAAAATTGGGGAATGGGGAGAGCTTCGCGTACCCCTGAAATGCCCTCCCGGAATCCCTGGAGTCCGCGGACCGCCATTTGAGAACCACTGGCCTAGATTACAAAAAAAATTATTCGCATATCATCGTCCTTATTGCTCTTGTCCAGATGGGCTTCGGCACAGAGCCGAAGAGGCTACCTGTCTTCGTAGTTTTGGGCGCGTAACAGAAACCGCGTCGTTTGAGAAAAATCTGCCGTTCTTACTTTCTGGGTCTGTGCGATGGGCACTGATTTGCGGCCGCCGACAGGCTGTTGAGCGGAGAAAACGCTGGATTAAGGACGAACATATCCAGCGGGGCCGGACTGAAACGCTAGCTGACTGCAGGTGAAGGTAGTGCGTGCGGCTCTGTCACGCGAGCCTCGCTCCCGCTTCTTCTTTCCTGTTCAGGCAACGCGCAACCAACCATTGCTCCCGGAGCGAAAGAAACAACAAAAACTATATTTTGGAGCTTGCATCCAGAAGACTGATTGGCCTCTTGGTAGGAAGAAACAACAAAAACTATATTTTGGAGCTTGCATCCAGAAGACTGATTGGCCTCTTGGTAGGGTTATAAGGGCTTATTGTAACCAGGCGTGTGTTTTTTATTAAAGAAAAGCTTTCTACCTTCACCAGCCAACGGTTCTTTCATGGCGTGCGGGAAAAGAAACTCCCAGCGCGGCTGGGGAGGCAGAGGGCGCTTTTCACTCGCGGAGCACAGTGTAGATGGCGCGGCGATAGGGCGCTATTACCCAGCGTTCCCCGTGCTTACCTCGGCCGGCGCCGTCTTTTTAGATTAGCGTCAGTTGCGTTGAGCGCGGCCTTCCAGCACCGCCGCCGAGCCGGTGCTGCCGCCGACCAGGCGTTGGCGCTGCGGTAGCGTTGAAATCGGTCTCGCCGCGTCGTCTGCTACTCCTTGCTTGGAAAGTGCATGTGAACGACCACCGCACACCGTTAAGGTTCTTCTTTGACATGCGAACTCCAACTTCGCTCTACTCTTTAGTGACAAGAGCTTTACTTTTTTATCGACATTACAAAAGGAGAAACAAGCTTTTCCTTAAAAAAAAAGGCTAAGGCAAGCACTGCACAGTCCGGTTGTCTTCGGCTGTTCCGTTCCATTTATTTTGTCTCCATTTATTTTTCCCCAGTACGGGATCCTTATAGCTAATATGTTAAAAGCTACCCTCCGGAACACGTCTTACACTTCTGAAACTGGGGGAAAGCCTACAATAGTCATCCTTCTACTTGGAAGCAAGAAAAGACGGCTGGAGAAATTTCACTTTTTGCTGTGTGAAGCAAATGCAGGTGGTACGTTTTCACAAGAACATTTTTACAACCCCAACAAAATTGATCAAGTGAGCCCGAGGAAAACAAGTGCTGCGTGCGGATCGCGTGCACGCGCTCACGTTCCCGCGCTCACCAAATTCTTGGTATTTTAACTGCGGACACGAAAAAAATTACGATGGTTAAACAGTTCGCTTTAACAAAGAAATTGGTTGGAGCAGTTTTAAAACCAATGTTTTTTTTATTTCTCTGACAGGTAAATGTGGTTTCTTAAAAGATTGAAAAACGTTTTTTCTGCGATGAGAATGTTTGTCGTACCGCTATTGTTTTTTGTTGGTTCGTAAATCTGATGGTTATCTGTTAGGGTCACAGAAACGTCATTCATCTTCTTGTTTATCCTGATTGCCAAGTTTTTTTTAAAGCGTTTTTTTTATTTATTTATCTTCTTGGGCTCCGATTGCAATTTTTTAAAGCATAAGCGTCATTTATCTTCTTGTAGTCATATATGCCGATTTTTTTCAAAGGCGTTTAGCTGCAAGTTTTTCGGAGCTATCGATTATGGCTGCTTTGCGTGATTTTTTCTGCACGTTCTTTTTCGCAATCTACAGATAGGAAACACTTCTCAGTGAATTGTCAGATTGATTATAAAAAGGTTAACGCGCCGACGCTTCAAGGGCGATGAGGCGCGCCACTGTGGAGGCCTCCGGATTAAATTTTGACACGTAGGGGATTTTGGAAGAAGCGGAATCTCGAAAAAAACACGGGTTCGTTTTCGCTTTCCGCCTTCTCGATAGCGGCCCGCTCCCCCACCGATGCCGGCGCATCGAAACCCGAGTCTTGGCCCAGCAGCACGGAGCCTTGGCCCACCGAGCCGCGCGGGGTAGGGATATATTTCTACAAGCACCGGGAGAAATATGTTGCGCCACACACACTGCATGCCCGTTCACGGCAGTTGTTGCGGATATTGAAAGTCTGGAAAATAGGAATTGGTCCAAGGGCGGATTTAGGCAACAATGTAGCGAATAAATGCTGCTACATTCTTCTGCCTTGGCAGCTGAGGGTGAATGAAATTCCCATTTTTATCGCTGTTGCTAGCTACGGGGGACAAAAATCTCTGAATTAACTTCAACCGACAGTTTTGCCAACTACTGACCCCTCTCATCAGCACAATTGCACCCAGAAATCTTGAGCTGTAGAGATAACCTAGCGAAGCTAAAAAATTTACGATTGAAATGTCGGACATTTGCAAAATTCCTTAACTGCGAACCACAGTCATTTCCCAAACGCACCGCTGACATCGGCGCTTTCTAACCACTCGCGCTCACGTACGCCAGTTTCCTCGCGCAAAGACCCATTCATTTTGGCAGGGACGCAACATCGGTGGGAACCACTGTCATCCATTTATGTGGTTTTCGGCGTGACTTTGACGTCTTTGGTGTCGACAGATGCTCAGCCCTGTCAGGGAAAATACGGGGCGCCGCGCCGTCCCTCCGAGTCCACCTGCCTTACGGTATCCTTACAGTTTGACCGTTCAGGCGTGTTCGTAACAGTTGACGATTTCTGAAGACCCAAATATGTAAAAGTATGGTATGGCGACGTAAACCTGAAGTTTTTGGCGGAATCGCGCTTTCCCACTCCTTCAATCCCTCAGGACCCTTCGGCGCTTTTAAGAAATGCCGCTGCACGGAATTGGCCGCTTCCGGAGCATACACCGAACGGCAGCCCGGCGCGCAGCACGTAAACAAACCGCACCGACACTTCAGAAATCCACTAAAATATGTATGCACGATGACAGCACAGAGCTAATACGTTAATACAGACGTGTCGAACAGGCGAGCGCCAACAACACAGCGAAAACACATGGCCGGGGCGAGCCCCGCTCCCCAACTAGATCTCAACGCAACGCCAGCGCCACCTCTCGGAATGGCGACAAAATGGTTATGCCCCCTCGAGGCGAGTTTGAAACTGACCTAATTAAAACGTTGGCGGACGTCGGGGGCTCTTCGTCTGCGTGTGTCTGCTTTAGGCGAGGTGGTGAGCATGTTTGGCGCAGCTCCGCTCATTGCGCGCTTCTTCACAGCGCTTGATTAACTTGTTGTACAGCACCTCCTGGGTAACCCCGACCCGACGGAATTGAGTGGTCGTACTGCAAATTACGTTAAGGATTTGTTAGCTGGGCGGGAAAACAAAATGTAAAAAACCCATACAGACATCTGGCCGCGGAGAAATGCTATTTTTTGCGTACTGCTGGCACGAATAGGACTCCGTTTTCTAAATTGGTGAATACCAATTCGGTTGTGTTTAACAAGGTATTACAAAAGGGAAAGGAGACTGGTTCCGATTCAATAGCGATTATAAACTTCTATCAGCTTTCTAGCAATCCTCAAACTTACTAAGGAATCACTAAGCTCACATTCCGAATTGTTTCGATGTCTCGCTTGTATCGCGTGGTGGTGTAGCCCCGAGCTAGCACATCAGGATGGCTAGGTTCCGCTGTCGCGGCCTTCGAAACACGCTTACTCTCCGTTTTCTTTCTTGCGACGCACGGCCGGGCTACAGCGGCGGTCCGCCGCTGGCCGGCCGTGGCCGACGCTTCGGCGTTTGGGACCGCACCCCGGCGAATCCACGGGTAACGGCTGGAGAGAAACTGGTTTCACTCTTTCTAGAGCCACGTGTGTGAATTCAAGTGACGTCGCATGCGGAATTGTTGTGGGGGTCGTTCACAGTTTTGCTTTCCGACCACCTTCACAAGGTGGATTGGAGCCTCTTTTAGATGCGAAGGCATCTCATTCACCCGCTTTGTCCCTGCATCGGCGGCGTCGTCGTCGTTGGCGTCCGGCCCTCCCCCATTCTCCTCGCCACGCGAGCTGCGCCCTCCCGCTGCTCACCCCCTCTTCTCTCCGATAGCGAACACTCTCTCGCGAGGGGCATTGGATTGGATTCGATTGGATTGGCTTGAATTGGCTGGATTGGATTGTATTGGATATGATTGGATTGGATTGGACGGGATTAAAGTGGATGTGTTGGATTGTGTTGCGTCATAGCCGCGGAGGCGCACTGGTGCCGGCGCGTCCCCTTACCGTTATGCGCTATAAAACGCGGTGCCTGCGCCGCTCCGCTCCATCGTTCCAGCGCCGTTCCTCCGTGTCCACGCTTGCAACGTGAAACCCCCTATGCGTCGCATCTACACGGTTCCCGCGAGGGAGGTGGGTGTACTTTTTTTTTAAAGACGATAGTCTTCTTGGGCTACTTAACCCAGAAAATTTGGTCTGTCTGTATGTCTGGCTGTCAGTCTGTCTGTTGTGACCCGATTCAGCCACCCGGCCAAACAAAACAAAATCTGCGCAATAGTCTTATATAGTCACAGCTAAATCTACCCGTATGCTCCGTGTGTGTGGGTGTAATGTTCATACTTGTCAACATTGTTGAAGAAACAAGACATTACGCAAATATGAGACAACAAATCAATACAGAAGTGATATTTGCATGTTCCTTTATAAAAAAATCAAACATGCTTGAATTTGCGAAATTAAATACTTCATCAACTGCAGAAAAAGAATTCAATCCGCCGTCGCCTGCTGTTGCTCGCACCACTATAGCTTCTGGGCCCATTTTAAGAAATCAACCGGCAACAGTTACACCAAGGTTTCACTAGGTTAGGTAGGTTCCACGTTCTGCTTGCAACGCACGTGGAGTAGGGAAACGCGGTTCTATAAACGTTGAAGTAGGGCGCCTCGATTAACGCGCGTCTTCGCCGTACGGCAGCGTTCGCATCAGGACACCCGGTTTGCAGCAGTGGAACGCGGGAAATTTAAAATGGTTTAAGCAACCTTTGGCGTCTTTACCTTGGGAGGAGCGCGACGCAAGAGAGCAACATGAGAGGTGAGCGGGAAAGCAAAGGGGAGGCATTTACTTCGCAAAAGCCGATAAGACTATCGTCTTTGACGGCATTTGCAACGACAAGGAGCAGATACGCGGCCAATTTTGTTTTTTTTTTTTGCTGACGCCACCGGCATAACTCAAGGGTAAACAGCTCCGTTGTTGAAAAAATTAGAAGCAGGACATCCCCAACTTTCGGGGACACGCGCCTCCGAAGACGCCTAGCGCCCTCCTCGGCGGCAGCCGTCGACGGCGAGCGTAACTGAATGGGAGGGAGCAAAAAAAAATCGTAGCTCTCGAACGGAAGCAGGTTTTTCGAAAGGCCTTCTTGAAATACCTAAAATTACTTAAAGCGCACTCGCGGCGAAAATTAGAGCAGTGTAGAGCATTAATTGCCGGTTCCTCGCGTACCTAAAGTTTTCAACCGGGGCCCTTGATTTCTGATTTGTTTCGCAATACTAGCGGTTATACTAGTGCTGCACAGAAAGATTTTTAAAAAGGCCTTCGCGAAATACCTAGAACTACTTAAAGCGCACTCACAGGTAAAATTTCAGCCCTGACGACCAAAAAGTGTTGGTTCCTCGCCCCCCTAAAGTTTTTGAATTCCCAGAGCGAGCTTCTTGATTTCTTCCTTGTGTCGCGATACTGGCGCTGCAAATTGAATTTTTTCAAATTGCCTTCGGGAAATATTGAAAACTACTTAACGCGCACTCACGGGAAAGATAACCCTGAAAAATGAAAACGGGAGAGAGCAGGTGGGCGGATTGCGATATTGTTCCAGGCACTTTATCAAACGACATTTCATCGAACTCCCGGCGACCGTTTCATCGAACATTTAAACGTTCGGACGAAGGCTTTTCGCTACAAAACCTTGTGTACAGGCCGTTTCTGCAAGTTATATTCTGTACACGTACATTTAAAGGACGCGGAGTCGAAGGTTGGACCCACACATGATTAGCAAACTAATCCCAGGCCATCTTCACTGACGTGAAACCTGCGGAGGGGCGAAGGGTGTATATAAGTGTATTCTCGGAGGCTTGGCGTTTTTGCCCGCGGAGATGAAACCGTTTGGAGATAGAGGTATACAGCTTTGCTGTAAGTCTCGTGTCTTTGAAGCACGAAGCGTCCTAGCGCGAGGCGTTGGAAAACGAGTGTCCCGGTGCTTTCGTTTAGTATGCGTTACGTTCTAGCGCGAGGAATTGGAAAACGAGTGTCCCGGTGTTTTAGTGCCGTGACTACATTATACAAGATACGACGACAACGATGACGCGGGACACCGACAGCCCGAGCCCCCAAGGGGCTTCGACCCCGACGGCATTTTATTAATCGCGGGAAATTTTCCCCATACCCGAATAACAACGCTCTGATTAGTGAACGAATAACTCAATCAATCAATCAGTCAATCAATCAATCATTTTAATTGGTCAAATGATTTTAATGATTGATTGATGAGTCGATCAACGAAGGCAATTATTATGTATTATGTGAGAATTTGGTGGCAGTGATCTTTATTTTGCGGGAAGCTGTATATGGCTCACTCGACTTCATTTCCTCTTGTCGCGGCCCGTAAGCGGGATCGTTCAGCAGAATATGCTTTGCGACGAAGCCAACAATCCTACGAAGTTTCTGTAGTTCTGTATCTCGGGAAAAAATCATGGTGCGATAGGATTTCTATGTCACTACGCCCCGCCCAGTTTATTTACTTATCGTAATTACCCGGAAACGAATGAATGACGCTTGACGGATCAAGCGGCTATATAATCGCAGGAAGTTTTATCCCAATCGATATTATGAGTAATTGCCAGTCGCAGTTTTAATACAAGGAACACAAAGCCGCTCCTCCTAAAACAATCCATTAGCATCACAGTGGTAAAGGTTGTTCTACTCCTTACACACACGCTTAGAGTGAGCCGAGTCAATACATTTAATAATAAAGTATTACGAAATCACAGTTCCAAGCACATTTATGGTTCATTTCATAATACTATATTTATCGGTAATTTGCAGGCTTTCTCCTATTCATCTACCAGCCCCCTTGGTAGAGAGAGGGTGGTGTCACTTGTTTTTTCTCATGTAGGTGACTGTCTCAGCTCTTGTCAAACCAGCCTATTCAATTTTTTGTTATAATAGAAGAAAGCGATGTTTATCTGGGGTGTCCATGATATGAGCGACTTGAAGAGATAATTGCCGATGGGGCGACCGAAGGCGAGGAAAGAGCGATTCCTGGAGAGGTGGCGCAGTCGGTATTACCACACGCGCGAACAGGTGTAGCCAGCAAGCTTGTTCCTCGGATGGCGGGGACAGGCGCCAACGATACATGGTCGTTGTGTCCTTAGCGGCTTCAAGTTCGGGTGTCTTTTTGTTGCGTAATTGAGGTTGTGTGAGCTCATGGTGAACGCATAGCTTTTTCTTGCATCAACGCAGTGGCGCTTCGGAGGTTTGTAAGGTTTTCAAGGGAAACCGAAAATAATAGAGACTTTTAACAGTCTGTCCGTTCCGCCATGTGCGTTGTTACCGGGTTGACTGGGACCCGTCAGAGCACTTGGGCATTCGTCGCGGTAGGGGGATTAGTTCCGCCTGACTGCCTTCGCCATGTCCGCCCCTCCTCGCCCTTCCGCGCGCGCAGGCGCAGACGGGTCCCGGCAACACCACCTTTGGTCCCGGTCAAACCGGTAACAACGCAACCAACGCAACAGACGGACTGCTAAAACTCTCTAAAATGAGCGGAAAAGGAATCCGGGGGAGATTGAAACCTAAAGACGAGGGTGGGGAGGGAATGGGTGAAAGCTGTGGCGAAGAATTAAAATGAGATGAAAATACGCGTGCAAACAGAAAGCCCTAATACGGGAATGAGTGGTGTTTGTGAGCACAACCCGTACGAGCTTTATCAGCTGTTTCCAAAAAGGACCGTTTTTCCTCCATGACAATAGTCTGTGAAAAAGCTTGTGAAAAGGCTTGTCTGTGAAAAAGCTAGCGACAACAGTCATTCACTTTAGCGGGACAGCCCAGCCTACATAAATCTTTTCATAAGATTTCTTGCATTTTTTCAGGCAACCGAATGTTTGTAAAGCTCATTTAAGAAAACTACATAAAAATGCATTACCGCACCTTAAACACTGGCTAATAGAGCTTTTTCCAGTAGCGATCTGCGTATGCGCGGACTGCCGGTCCACCAATATTGGCAGTAGCCTCAGGCGAAATAAACAAAAGGGCGCCACCTCAGCTTTCTGCTTAGGGCTGCACGTAAACAACCCGAACGCGTTTGCCTGTCTCAAAATCCCACTCTCAAAATAAACTGGCTATTTCCCCTCGTGGTCATAATCCCTCCTCGCATATGCACATGTTAGCAATCGCCCCCTCTCGCGTCCCCTCGACCCCCTTCCTCTCCTCAGCGAAAACGAAGGTTGGGTCCGCTTTTGTTGCCGCCGAGACGAACACAGGGCAGTGGCTGCCGTGGGGCGCAGCGCGTACAATGCCTGTGCGGGGACGTACAAGGAGTGCTCCTTTGCTGTAACTGGCTGGGGGGATCGCTTTCACTGAGAAGGCGTGCTGCCTTTCCCTCCATCTTAAGCCGCGGAAACACCGGAAACACAGGCGTCAAAGGGTGCCATACAGATGAAGTACAGAAGCGACGAAATAGTTGCCAATAGTGTCGAAATAAAGGCGGAGTAATAACAAACAGGTCATACCACGTCATTCCAAAATCAAGGATGGAATTCTGTATTATGGGGCAGACACAGTAATAACTTGAACGAAAAAGGACTCGCTATAAAAGTGTCACCTGCGCAATGAACGTTATTAATTGATTGAATTTTTTATTGGAGCAAGGAAGGCGTGTGCCGCACGGTGGGGAGGGATTGCAAGGAAAGGGATTGGAGAATATTAAAAAAATATCTAAGCAAGCATAAGAGAAACATAAAACGGATGAGAAATTAGAAATTGCCACCAAAAATTTTATTAAATAAACTTGCTGTGCAGATAAACTTTGCTATTTACAGAAACAGGCGAGAGCAGGGTGAAAATAAACAACATTACTGCAAATTTTATTAGCACAAAAGGATAGGAGAAGCGACTTCGATAAAACGGCGTTCGATGCAGGGCTCTTTAGGGGTTCTAAGTTAATTTGTACCTTGGCCAGGAAGTGTTTCAGGGGTCTAGGACATTTCGGTGCAGCACATTTCGGTGTAGGACGTTTCGGTGCGGACAATTCGGTGCACGGACATTTCGGTGCACGGACATTTCGGTGCAGGGACATATCGGTGCACAGACATTTCGGTTCGCAAACTTCCGCGAGGTTCCGCGAAGCCCCCGCAATAGATTATCGTGATCAACTCTGCTCCTTCGCGAAAGCGCTCGCAAAAATAAGTGTGCCCGGCTGCGACTGCGATTTTGCACTGTAGGGTAGTGCTTGCCGTACTTTGGTTTTACGTTTTACATTAACAACCTCGGCCGATATTGATCCATTATTACCCAAAGTATGCCCTACGTAACTCTTCTTCTGCACGAGACTGACCTTATATTTTCTACAGGCAAGCCGATCGCACACGCATATGCAGTTTGCAGCTCCGGGGTAGCGGCGTCGCCAAAAAGCACGGCCGAAGCGTCGAACGCCAAAATACGGATCGCATTAGCACTAGTGTTGAGTTGTACGGGCTTCATTGACCTTACTGCTTTTATTGCACTCCATAAACTAACAAAATAGAGCCGCATTCATTGCGGCACGAATGTTGTCGGGCGCAGTTTTCGCTTTTCGGTCGATTCCCGACGACGCGTCGGGCGACCAGTCGGGCGACCGGTTTTGTTGGCGTCTTCGGTCGGCGAGTCAGTCACACTACGGCGACTTTCCATCGGCCGACGTGTTTGTGTCACCGTCGGCGTAGTTTGACAACGCAGTCTGGCAATTCGGAAGTTGGCCGATGGTTTGGCGACTCGTCGGCGTCGCCGCCGTGTCGGCCTAGTGTGTCTGATACGACCAAGCCAACCATATTCTTTCCTCCATGAAGCCAACCAAGTGACCAAACGAACTGTGGTAACTGGAGTTCACGTTGACGTCGCTCGAGTCGTTAACGTGGTATGACGTCACAAACTTTGTTATGCTGGCAATTCACTGACGTCACGCGCTAGCGATGGGTCCCGATCTCCAGAAGAGCATTTAGGTACTTTTTAGAAGCGAATTAAAATATATATTAAGTGCCTGCTGTACCCAGCACTTCGTGTTGAGGGTCCTTGCATACAGAGAAAGCCTACGGCAGGCTTTTTAAAGACTTAAAATTTGGTGGCACAAGCCCTTTAAGTTGTAATCGAGTATAGCCGTTCCCAGCCCGCCGGGCTCCTGATCTATTCTTCTGAAGCAGGGGTCTCAAAGACGCGGCCCGCGAGCCGCACGCGACCAGCGGACCTTTTGATTACAACTTAGTATTCGAACCTATATATTACAGATGTTCTTGTTCGCAATCCTGCGTTATTTTAGGCAGCGGCTGGTTATGCGGCATTGCCAAAAACGTGTTTATTTGTTGAATATTTGTTGGAATATTTGAACCTTTTGGAAGCTTCGCTTTAAAAAGCCAAAGCGCAGAAAGCCAAAACGAACAACTTCTACAGCGATGCGCACAGTTGGTACCAAAATACGGAATTTTCGTATAAAAACTGGGCATTATTCCTGCTCAACTGATTAGACAGCTAAGCTGTGAAATATTAATGAAAACGATTTTACGAAATGAGTTACAAAAGCGCTTCGAATTGCAATTTCGCAGTACAGTTGACTCCTACTAATACGAACTCCACGTAGACAGTAAAAAGTTTCGAACTAACACAACTTCCAAATAAACAGAATCCCGCCGTGGTGGCTCAGTGGCTATGGCGTTGTGCTGCTGAGCCCACGGACGCGGGGTCGCTTACAAGCCGCGGCGGCCGCTTTTCCGATGGAAGCGAGAATTGAAAACACCCATGTGTTCGCGATTTCGGCGCACGTTAAAAAATTCCAGGTGGTCTAAATTAACCGTAGCCCTCCACTGCAGCGCGCCTCATCGCCTGTGTAGCGTCGGCTAATTACGACAAGTAAATGAACTCGCCGTGATGAAAGATCTGTCAGGTCACACCATAATTTTTCCCGAGATAATATACCCTATAAACATAGCACCTTTTCGGCAGCTAAAGTTGCCCGCGAAGTAAAAAACCGTCAGCAACGCCTCACCTAAAATGTTCAGTAGCCATGACTAAACACAATTCTAAACACAAGCCTTTGAATAATAATTCTACTGTAGACCACTCCCTGAATATTTACTACGTTAAAACGCATGGAGAAGTGCAGTTAATTGCTGTTAGCGCTTGCTTCCAACACATATGTAAAGCTGCAGCCCCTCGCAGGCACACTGCTGAAATATTTTACAGCGCAAGGAGCATTAAACGGCTACATCTCTAGAGGTAAGAAGTCGCATTCACGGGACCGAAGACACCCACTCGTGCGCGGCCCACGAGCGCCCAGCCGTGTTTTCTTGTATGTTTAGGAATGGTGGAGACCCGAAGAGCACAAAAGAGCACAGCCTTTTGTGCACGTCCCGACCCTCCTATTTGCTTCTTTGATAATTCGGCATGCTTCACCGGAAAGAGGGGGACCCTTGGGGCGCGTTGGTAAGAGCGGCTTCGGGCCTCCCGAGTAGGGGAGAAGGAAAGAAAAAAAAAAGAAAAAGTCTCCACGTCGGAACGCCACGTGGTGTCAGATTTGCGAAGCTTTCGGGATGTCCCCGAAAGTTGGCCTCGTGTGTGATTCCTGGCTTAACCCGAACGCATAAACTGTACGTAGGCATGTCCTTGGTCTGCTCGGCAAAACCATGCGTGTGGACAGCGACCAAAGAAAGCTTCTACTACACTGTTCTCTGCAGGAATTGTCCTGGCTGTACCATTTGGCTACAACTATAAAATAACAGCAACGAACACAAAGTAAAAGGCACGCCTCGAGTGTTCGTATTACATTGTGCGCGTATATGCCGAAAATGTATTAGGCTGTCTTTAACCAAAGAAAATTTGCAGAGAACCTAATTACCCGAAGTAATAAGAGCAAATTACAGTTAAAAATGTTCTTGGTTGTCTTCTGACTTCGCTTTCGCGCATAAATGCATGCATGAATTCAAGAATTAGACGAAATAGTTATGGAAGTTGTCGTTTACATTCCTTTTAGATGCAACGCATCTTAACTTTAACGCACTTTAACTCGCCTTGTCCCGCGTCGTTGTCGCGGCGTAGTCCGCATCCCTCCCCCATTCTCCTCGCCGCGGCAGCTGCACGCTCCGCCGCTCTCACCGCAGCGCCATCTGTGCGGCAGCGCGGTCAGCGCGCAGCTTGCGCTCGGCTGCGCTCGCTCCCGTCGGCGTGCCAGCTGTGCGTTAGCGCGCAGTTTGCGCTCGGTTAAAAATTTACATCATCTTCCCGCGAGGGGAACCATGGGGTAGATGCGACGCATCGGGGGTGAACATGCTGCGTAAATAGGATACACAACAACAGCAATCCACACGCTGACATCGCTAACATAACGGAAACGCAACGGCAACCCCCGATGCGTTGCATCTACCCCATGGTTCCCCTCGCGGGAAGATGGTGTAAATTTTTCGGAAATATGGTAGTGCTTTTCTTGCACGACGCATTTCCAAACATCAGCCACTAATATGAATCGTTGAGTATTCTAACGCTTATAGTCGAGAGCCCTGGCTCGTAGAAAAAATGGCGTCATCGGCAGCATCGGCTGTGAATGAAAAAGCCTGTAGAACCCCCCTTGCGTCACCCACTGAAACACCTGGATATTAAGTCACAACCACAAGACGGCGAGGGAGCACAGGGGCCGAACTATAGAAATCATAAATGCAGAGAACGCACAGCACGTACACGTGTCCATTTTTTGTCCATTCAGCATTCTGGAGCCGTATTCCGCCGAAGCATGCGATTGTCTGTCTGCCATTTGTCATTTGCTTCGTAGTAGACAACAATTACGACTCTTCTCTCTTTTGTACGTTATTCCCGATTTGTGATGTGCAGTTTAGGTCAAATTTGTATATTGTCCCCTCGTTAGTTTTTTTACTTCGTTACAAATTTGCGGGCAAGCGCCAGCTGCTTCTTAAATGGGCTATGCAGGCAAAACGCAAGTTTGTTTCATTCGAAAGATCGCCTCGTAAGAATCACGCTGACAGCAGTTTTAACGTAAACTTCGCTCCAATAAGCTACATAATTAGGAAAAAGGGGAATGGTTATGCGACCCACGAGCTCAATTTCCGCAACAGAACCTATGATGTCATATGCCCAGCTGTGTGATTGGCTGAGGCTGGCGAAAGCAAACGCAAATTTGGCAGGGCTTATAAGCTTGCCGAACGAATTATTTCCGCTTAAATTTGGGGCACATTCTTTTTATGTCAGTAAGAATTGTGTGTGAACAATTAAAGTTACAAACGAACACGTAAACAGCGGCACTTTGCTGCCGGAACATAGCCGTAGGAAGCGTTGGACGTGTCTGACACAACACTGACCAACTGACATAAGCGGCAGGGTCGCTTACATGACCATGCTTGTTGAGTCATAGCTGACGTTTTAGGAAACGATTAGTATGAACCCTAATAAAAATATGGCAGCTATAGAAGTCTGGCCAGGAGCAAAATTTGAACACTGGCACTTCAGCGGTATTGCAACGCCACCTCTGAAAGTGAGAAATAAACGTTATAACCAAACGGCTGTTTGAGATTGCAGCAGCTCTGGTGAGCAGGGTCTCATTTGTTTGAAGTCTCTGCTTTGTAGACGTCATTGTAGACATTGCGAAAACACTCGACTGAGCGTGAGAATTAAAATTTTGGCTTAAAATGTCTAATTTCTCGGTGAATAAAGAATAGATTGCTGCCTCGCAAATAAAACACTAAATCTTCCGAATAAAGCAAACTTCTATTGTGTCTGCATGGCCCCTTTAAAAAGTTCACACTTATAAATCCTTCTCCTTTCTTCAGCGGGAGGAATGACATAAAACGCACTGCAGCTCCGCGCGCAATCATTTTTGGGTGAAGTGGGGAAAAAAAAAAAAATCCCGGGCTATCTCCACTAACGTGAAACATGGTGACGGGCAAAGGGTGCAGTGTATAAGCGGATTTTTGGCCCCTTGGCGTTTTTGCCAACGGAGATGAAACCGTTAAGGGGTTTCAAGGGGTTTCATCTCCGTTAAGGGTATACAGCTTAAGGGTTTCATAAACCGTTAAGGGTATACAGCCTCGCTGTAAAAGTCTCTTGTCCTTGAAGGAAAGCTCTCTAGCGCGAGGCGTAAAAGAGTGTCCTGGTGTTTTTTAGTACGCGTTACGTTCTAGCGCGAGGAGTAAACGAGTTTCCCGGTGTTTTAGTGCCATAACTACATGAGGCAAACGACGATTACGACGATGACGACGGCAGGCGACGCCGATAGCCCGAGCCCCTAAGGGTGTTCGCCCCTAATATAATTTTAGGCTACCTGTAGGGATCTCTTATTAAAAGAGGTTTCACATGACAAGTTATGAGAGTGACACGTAATAGTCATCTAGGTGTAAACAGAGAAATAATGAATGCGAAACGGTGCCAACGCTTCTTAGTGCACTCTCCCGGCCCTGTCGGCGCGGAGCATCTGTCGTGAATAGACTTCCATGAGCGTGAGGCCAGGCTGTGGCCTTTCCGTGCTGAGGAGTGAGCCCCGTGAAGCCCGTAGTGTACACACAGTGGCTCCCGCTCTGTCAAGTGCAACACAACGTCGGCGATGTGTGGGCGCTTGTGTGCACTACGTCCTTTTATAGATCATGGTGCTGCGCAGCGCCTCTTCTTTGAACCCAGGCGTTGTTCCATCCTTAGGGAGCAATACCAATTCAATCGTGCTTTCTTGTTTACGTGCGTGTCGTCGTGATAGGTGTTGATTAACAGATAAGAGTGGCACGAGGTGAGAGAAATGATAAGGGAAGGAATGCACCCAGGTCGACCAGAGTTAAAACCGCTCACAATGTACCTGAAGTGGAGAATTTTGTCTCCGTAAGTCCGGGCTTCAGGAATGTACACGCCGTAATGGTTCACTCGCATACGGAGCGGCCCCCTAGCGGCCCGTGTCTCAGACCTAGTGGCACTGTGGGAAGACGATTTGAACGAGCGAGATGCACGGGGAATATGTCTTTCGAATCGCAGCAAATAAGGCCGTTTACTCTCCAGAAGGCCTGGGCAGCACATTAGGTACTGTTGCACATCTCCTACATTACAGTGTATGGCGATCACAAGGACGTTGATACAAGGTCCAGAGTCAATCTTGAAGTTGTAGCGTTAAAGTTGGTGGTCCGATATTGTAACCCTCGCTCAAACCATCCTCAGCCAATACAGTGGCGTCGCATCCAACTGTCTGAGGTTACATTGTGAAATGTTGATAAAAACGCCGTGCTTGCTTTAAGGTGACTTTATGGTTGCGTGAATGAATGAATGCATTCATTCAACTTCAACAACAATGGGAGTGGGGGGTGTTACGAAGGTGCCATCCCACCGCTGTATTTGTCCATAAGTACAGCTAACTTAACTCACATTCTACGTTCAGAGTGTATGATCCGTTTAAAGGAAGCGTAACTGTAGGTTTTTGTAGCAGCCGACGCGGTGCTCCGCCTACTACTGGCTGCGGGGCACTGCTTTTCGCCTCAGCCGTGCTAGCGTCGGCATGTCAGGTTAAGAATGCGGGATAGGAGCGTTTCCCCTATTCACGACAATAATTGAAGGTTTCCACCAACGACTAGCGGCCGGCTTGCGTTCTTGCATGCGTCGCTTACGCGGTGAACAGGTAACTCCGAGGCCGGGTAGCAAAGAAAACGTCTTAATACGTCCGAAATTTTCCGGTCACGGCTTTATGAAGCCGTGCCGACAACGATCTCCAGCGCAATCTTTCACCGCTCTTTCACCCCCTTTCACGCATTTGCAAACTGATTTTCAGCAATATTCCTGCTCTGGTGAGCGGTGACAACTTTTAGCTGCTGTGGTGTATGACGATTTCCGCGCGCTCTTTGCCCAGCGTGCAGCCAGAT
Source organism: Haemaphysalis longicornis (assembly GCA_013339765.2). NCBI lineage: Eukaryota > Metazoa > Arthropoda > Arachnida > Ixodida > Ixodidae > Haemaphysalis > Haemaphysalis longicornis. The sequence goes on from CM023451.1 coordinate 148,212,732, forward strand.
GCTTACTTCGGCCGCGCGTGTAGCGTTTCCGCCTGCGGAAAGCGCTCCGTGCTTTTCAGCGTTGTTACAGCAAAACTGCATAACTTTACCACCAACAGTTGCATCACCGTGGGTAAGAACGATCTCCGTGGGCAAAGCGCCAAGGCACCAATTCCTACGACACCGAGCGCACGCGCCAGGCTAATAAAGCATATATATACAGCATTTAGCTCAGAACAGAATTCGTTTAAGGAAACCACAAAACAAGCATCGAAACCTCATTGTGAATGTTATGGAGCCTGTGAACAATGACCCCCCCCCACTATGTGTTCCTGGTAGAGATTATGTTTGCAGATAATCTTTGAAGGCTAGGCAGGGCTAGTGTCACTAAATAGAGCAGTTCTGGCCCAAGACGCCGGGCGCATGCGTCAAAATAGGCAGGAGCCAGCATTTGCTGCATATTTGGACACCCTTTTGTTGCTAAAATAATGTTACACGCGTAATCTTTGATTAGCATTAAGAACGACGTCACTCGCACGCAGCCGTAGACAAGGGAGGTCAAGCTAAGCCTACCAGAGTTGACCGACTGAAACGCATAAACAACAAAATGGCGGCGCTCATGAACCGTCGAAGTGTGAGCAAATGTTATGTATTCCGACGAATCGACCAATGATCGTGGCCGCGGCACGGAACAATATGAGAAAAGAGTGCCGATACTCTGTACCTTTATTTGGCGACACTATAACTGAGCGCAAACGGCAAGCCCGCTGATCCGACGAGAAACATTCCATACCCTCCTCCACCACCATCCGTAGTGATTTACAACAGCTTTGCTGGACATCCTTTTTCGCAGGGTGGGATGTCGACCAATTTTTTCATCTCTTGTACATGCTGCGCTATATGAACAAACTCAGCTAAGCTTGAGTGACTAACGGCGACGACCTACATTCGTCCCTACAAAAATACGCCATGCCGGGGAGTCACTTGCATTGACGTCGCCCGAACCGTCGAAACCACGGGCGGCTTCCTCCAGACCCGGAAACGCTGATTGGCAGCAGCATTTTATTGAATCTGCCAATAGCGGCGCCGTAGTCTTCAGCGGCAGCTGCGTCATAAAAGCTACGTCACACACGGAAAGCTACGTCAACGCTCCCTTGAATGGCAATGAGAATTCACATGTAAACAAGCAAAGAAAAGATCGCACAATCTAGCGATAGTGCGCTTGAAATCGCGGCCTGTTTAGGACCCCTTTAAAATTATATCTGGCTTGCACGGCTCAGAAGAAAGCAACACGGCGAATATACCGAAAATTCTGATAACGATCACGTTGCTTGACGGGACGGACCTGGGTGCAGTTTTTTTTTTTTTTGCTACTGGAAGCGGTTTGGATTACTACTTAATGATTAAAAATAAAAAGGATTCAAAGGGGAATACTATATGAACGGCATTAGTAATTTCATGTGGCACTATTGAGCACATGACGACTAACGGGTATCTCACGTGAAAGGAACAGGCACGTCGAGACAAGTAGTATCCACATGCGGCCAGTTACTGTGGAAAAAACGCCTTGACGCAATGAAGCATTGGCTATCCCGAAGCGTTCCAAATGGCACTACAACTAAAGTCAATGCGATGAAAACGACACCTGCGGTACGCAAAGCAAGCGAGCAATGTGCGCCACGAAACAGCACACGAGGGGCTTTGAAATAAAACCTAGGCTGCATAACAACATTAGGTTTCACAGGCCTGGTGTTAACATGCAGCGCTAACTTTCTCGTCTTACAGAAAAGCCGGTGGAGTCGGCAGCGTCTAGTGCGAGCGAAACGTCGCTGTCAGCGAGAAATCCCGCAGCGCCACCTTTCGGCTCCCATTCTAGCCCCCGGTATTGTAAGGCCCTGCCCCAATAGATGGCGTCCGAACAGGAGTGGATAGGTTTCACCGTTAGCGGACACCGTACAAATAAATGAATGTTCTTTCACGACAACTACGCCATTATGTGACTATCTATCGTGCCAGAAGACCCGATACAGCTATCGCGGGCACATAGCGGCAAATCTTTGAGAAACTTTCATTATCTGCATGAGATTCTACTGATCTTGAAAATGGTGCCTATGGATAACTAATCAACTCAAAATACGTATCCAAGTGATGAGACGCGCAAGCGTTTGCACAGAATCAAATGCAATCGCAGAAAATTCGGGAATTGAGTTTTTGGCCGCGCGGAATAAGAATGCACCAAATGCACGGAACACCCGCCATACACAACGTCGCTTCAAAAGAAAACATGACGAAGTGAATGCACGGGGGACAGATTTAGCCGCTTTCGTGATGCTGTGCCGATCGTTGAAGGAGAGCAACAGCGGAGTTTTTGAGCGAAATTCGTTCGATTACTGTCCGTGGTGTAGAGGCCCTTAAACTGAGTCGCTCGTGGGCGGGTCGAACTTTTTGGGCATCGTCTGGCCCCCATCGCAGCCAATGTATGACCCCCATCACTCACACGCGCACGAAAAAGTCTAGCGCAGCTGACATTATTGCACAATTTCCTCTACCACAAAGTCCCCCCCTCCCCTCTTTTTTTTTTTTTTGAGCTGGGAACCTCATTGTTCGGGTGCAATGTCATACCACTCGGGTTGGTGTACGATGGTGCACGCGATTGCGCAGTAATCAGTCATGCGATACGCTATCCTTTTGTTTTGAACTTCCCGCACTATCGCCGCCGTACGTCGCACGAACAAGTAAGTGGCAGCATTGCGTTCCCTCATGCCATTTTATATGTTTGGACTATCTTTCGCGGATGAGGCCCCACCAATGTTTTTATCTCAGAACCCGGGGTGGCTTGGGTCCCGCAAAAAAAGGGATAAAACGTCTGCCTGTACATAGAGTCTTTGTCAAAAGTTGGTAGGCCGTGTCAAGAGGTAATACCTCTAAGAAAGTCCAAATTACAAGCTTACCTCTGCTGTGGGACTGAAAAGGTTTTTTTCTCTAAAAAATCTGGCTAGAGCATCTTTCCTTTTTTGTTATAAAATATTTGGTCACATCTGTACGTTAGGCTTTTGCTTCGAGTTCATAGTGCGCAAAAACTTTCGGTGAGGTGTAGAAAATGTTGACAGGTGTACATGTACGATGTCAGCCCACCACCACTTTATTCCGCTCGGTATGGCGCCCCGAGTGAGATTAAAAAACTTCGAAAACAGTTGAGGAGTTATACAAACACACGAAGTTTAACGAATCTCGCTCATGCCACTGGTATGCGGGTTCTTTCGTAGGAGGATTTTATCTTGTACTATATTTATTCCTAGCTCCAGCAACAGATTTCTTCGTGCGCTTACGCGTTTGTCAGTACTTACTTGTCAAGACCTCGGCCCCAAGGGACTAACGGGAGATTTTATGGTCATCCTTATCACGCTCTTGTAGAGTCCAATTAGGACGTAGGTAAAAAACGGAGTTAGCTGCATGGCTAAAGCATTGTGCTGCTGAGCCCTAGGGCGTGGGTTTGATGTCGGGCCCGCGGCCGCTTTTAAGGTGTAGGCGGGAAGCAAAAACGCCCATGTCGACATTCCGGGGCAGATCATAGATCTCCAGGTTGTCAATATCAATCCGGAGCCCTTAACCATGGGGTGCATCATAGCCCAGGTGTAGCTTCGACATGTTAGACCCCTGTTACGAATCAGCGTGCCGCTGTGCTGCAATCTTGGTGCAGCGCTTGTCTGCTTTGTGGCGGAGCCACTACTACACGCGCCTTCCGCGTGTGCGCCGATGTGTCGGTGGCTCAGGCTTGCAGCGACAGCCAACGGATCCCAACAAGCCGCAACATCGCGGGCGCCTCTCTATCCGCGCGATTCAAACTTCGGCGGCGGCCGACGTGGCACGCAGAACGTTGTCCGAAGGACGCGGACGCCGTTGCGGAGACCCCCTCTCTCCCTTCCCTCGGACTCAGAGTGTGTCTCCACTCAACTCCACATAGATAGGGTAGGCTCCGGTCTTTTCGGTACAGGACGTTTCGGTACAGGGCGTTTCGGTACGGTCTTTTCGGTGCACGGGCGTTTCGGTACACCGGCGTTTCGGGACACGGGCGTTTCGGGACACGGACCTTTCGGGACACGGGTGTTTCGGTACAACGACGAATTTCGGCGAGCGCTTTAGGCTGCGGGGATTGTTTACGGGGTGGTTACAAGCACGGGATTTGTACCTATTTATTACAGATGTTCTTATTCGAAATTATGCGTTATTTTAGGCCAGCAGTTGGTTAGGCGGCCTTCCCAAAAAAACCTCTGTTAATTTATTAAATATTATCTGCGATATTTGTAGCATTCAGACAACCTATAAGTGTTCATTATTTTGTTTCTTAGCGACCTATTATCACAAGAATGTTATATAACAAATCAGTGACAGTATCAGCGTGCTTTTTCACTCGTTTTTTTGACTACTTATTATCAGCTGTTTATTTTTTCGAAAATCAGTGAGGTAAATATTTTCTTTTTGCACTTTGCGGAGACCCTTCGACAACGGCTGCGGGAATGAGTCCCACCACCCGGGGAAAGAAACCTGTCCCTTTATAACGTAATGACGAAGAAGTTGCAATTTCTTGTGTTTCTGCATTTGTGTGCGTTGCTTTCTTCTAATAACGCAAGTACTTGAGGTGTTATTAGCAATGCATTATGGAAGGCACCGATTGTACCTTGCCGCACGCTTCCGTACCGACTTATTCGTAGTTAGCAGGGTCTGCGGCGGGTTTATTGTGTTTGTGAATCAAATTTGGAAATGCTGTGTAATGACGTTGAAAGCACCCTGTAATGTTTTATGCAGCATACATGCAGTTATTCATCTTCGCAAGGACTGCTCATCCGTAATTCTTGGCGTTTTGCTAATATGGTCGTGACCTGAGACCAATGTCACCTGCTGCAACCCATAATCAGTACTTTTTTGAGCCGCACACCGTTAAAATGATGTTCGCAGAAGCAGGTGTCGGCACGACATTATACATGGCATATATACAAAAAAAAAACAAGTGCCGACTGCAACAGGCATGCTGCAGGTTAAAATGAGCCGCTGCAACTCAAATCGCCTGGGATGATGTAAGTGAAAAACCCAGTGTAACACTTTACCGCTACTATTCAGACGGATAATGTTTCTAATTACACCGTTAAACCATTTCATTCTTATTTGTAAGATATATGTTTACTTAGTTTAACAGTCCGGAAGAGCGCTTATTGCGTAAGAAATATTTCCCGCAGCAAACATGCACGTCAAAGCAGCGTCCCCGAATAGGAGCCACGTTGGATCGCGGCTCATCGGTACCTCTGAAGTTTACATACGGCACTTTTGTGAGAAAGAACTTCGCTACTCAGAACAAAATTTAAAAGAATCTCTAAGGAATTGAATAATCGATTCAAAGAACATTTATGCGAAAAGTAAACAAAGGATCGAGGAACTATTCTCAACAAATATTTACAGGAGAAATCACCTGAAAAGTATGCGGATTCGTAAGTAGGCGTTAAATAATCACAATATGAGCTCAGAAGCCGTCTTAAAAAAACAGATCCTAGAGATCCTGTGCAAAATCAAATCAAAACAAAACAAAATAAAGAACCAACTGATATGTGCATGCAGCGAAAACTCCTTAAACCCGTAAATTCTTTATTCTGGACCAAAATTTTGGACCGAAGGGGCTGCGGAATCCCAATGGAGGTTCCCCGTGGGGTCAGTCACCTGTCTTCCCAGAATTTCTCTGGACGCAGGGGGAGTGGTGGAGGAGCGTGCATGGCTTGCGGCGGAGCTTGCCTAAAATGCTCGCCCTAAGATCGTGCTCCCGCTGACATTCGTGCCGCTAACCATTCGGGGTACCAAGACATGGTTTTTTTCGCAGAATGCGCTGAAGCGCAAGCGATCACGTGGGCGAGCACGGGATGGGAAACGCGAGGGCGCAAATAAAAAATTCAGCCCCGCGAGAGGATGAATATTTTGTATTTCTTTTTTATTGCAGCGTTTAACGCAGGCGATGAGGCGCGCCGTAGTGGAGGGCTCCGGATTAATTTTGACCCCCTGGGGATCTTTAACGCAAGCCGAAATCTCGTACACACGGGGGCGTTTTTTGCGTTTCGCCTCCATCAGAAAAGCGGCCGCCGTGGCCGGGAACCGAACCCGCGACCTTATGCTCAGCAGCGCAACGCCTTAGCCACTGAGCCACCGCGGCGGGTAGAAAATACATGATGATATTGTCGCTAAAGAAACGAAGTAATGATCAAGCTATACATTTTCTGGCTACGGTTACGCAAATAGGCATTTTTTTGGCAAGGCCGCATAAATTTCTACAGGCCTAAAATAACTCACAAATACAAGCAACCAAAGTTGTAATAAACAGGTTCGATTTGCGTGCTTTCAACTCCCATGTTAACAACTCACGCGAATTTGGCCGCCTCAAACGCTCGCTCGAATTCGTTTTCGTACCGAAACCACCCAGTACCGAACCCGCCCTGTACCAAAATGTCCTGTACCGAAACGCCCGTGTGCCGAAACGCCCGTGTCCCGAAACGCCCGTGTCCCGAAACGTCCGTGTACGGAAAAGACCGTATACCGAAACGCCCTGTACCGAAGCGCCCTGTACCGAAAAGACCTAGACCCAGATAGGGTTTTCTCTAAATGGCGTTGCTTCACTACCGACCCCTGAAGAGCTCTGGAAAAAGCGTTGTGGGCGTCTGTGCCATGTCGCGCCGTGTGCAAAAAGCATGAGGGAAGCTTGTTTGACCGTTAGCGCTTTGGGTATAAATACGAGCCTCAAGCGCCAAAGTGCATTCCTGTTGGAGCAGCGAATCAATGCTGTCCCTCTGCTCGAGTCCTGTACTGTAACCTCGCCCGGAAGGGTACTGTTCTTGTCTTGCTTCGGGTCATCTCTCGCCATGCTGTAAACCAGCTAAATTTGCCTTCGGCTTCTTGTCGTCTTCACCAAGGCAGCAACATTTGCTGGTCGCTTGCTTCACCACGCTACCGCATGCATGGCGGAGGCGATGGAGCTCAGCTCGAGGACGCCTTCCTGTATGAAACAGTGCACAATGTGAGTCAAGTTAGCTGGCACATACAGATAAATGCGCCAAGGTTCTAGAATGTGAATGGTGGGACGTTTTAATTGAGCGTGGAGAGGCCGTATTCTTGAGGCATCTATGATATAGGTAGTGAAACCGTTGAAGGGCCGCTGGAAGACTCTCGAGGTAGCCGACAGCAATAAATGGTATAAGTACACAGCGACATCAAAACACCGTTGTATAGGTCGTGGAGATAACAAAATATCTACACAGTTCCCTCCAGTCACTATAATCGGCATCGACGTAGCCTAAACTGTACAAATACTACAACAACCCTCCCTCCCCCTCCCTCCCCCCCCTCCCCCCCCCCCCCCACACCTCCCCCCTCCCCCCCCCCCCCATGCGCACCCCCATTAAGGTTGAGCTGTGTTCGGACCAATCTTGCCGCGGTGTCAGTTCCACAGCAGATAGCCACCTCCCAACCTTACCTCACTGCTAGCTCAAGTCTCAATTTCGGGATCACGTGATCACGTCCTCCTCAGAACTCAGGCGCATAAATGAACTGAACAAAATTATGAGTTGCTTCCTCTTCAAAACCATTTGTTTTGAGCGGTTGTCCATTGGTTAAAGGCGGACGAAATGGATAAAGCACAGAAAAAGCAAGGCGGAGGTTTGGTTGCTGCGCTTGCGTCACAGGCAATGTCCCAATTTCAAACTGACGCTAAATGAACGTTTTTTGTAACGGGCGCAACAGAGAATTCGACCGAAGCGGTCTTTTCTGTTTTTAGGTTCATGCGAGCTTTTCTCGTAGGTTTACTGAGCTTCACTTCCCAGGAAATCAGTGTCTTAGTGTTGCTATGTGTTTATATACATTTAGGGAGAACTGAAACCGACGTTATCCTAATAAATAGTGAGAAAAAATGCATTTCTAAGCTAGTTTTCATGCGTCGTTCCTAACTTTGTAGAGCTTCTCATGGCGGTCTACGCGGCAGCAGCACCCGTGAGCTCTAGGACAAACATCCGTTATAAAAGGCTGAAAAGCCGATGTTTTTGCTGCAGTTGTTGCTGGATACAGAAAATCGTCGATACTGTAGTGTTAAAAAAACGGATTTTATTTGCATGAGGCTTGAAACCATGTCTCCGGGGTAGAAGCCGCGGGCGTTACAATTGCGATAATTCCATACGCTACCATCGGTGAAAAAAAAGTTGGTCTACTGCGTTTCGCGTGGGGCGGGACACGTTAACGTGACGGCACGTGAGTTACACGCGGCACCTGAGCCACAGAAAACGCGGGAAGCGGTGGCGTGGGTTACTAGTCTGTTCGTTGAAGTAATTCGAATCAAAAGGCGAAGAAAGATAACGGAGAGACGTAAACGTGATGTACTACAGAAGAACCTCGTCGAAGGCATTCGCGCCACAAGACGGAGAAAGAGGCGCAAACACAACGAAGCAGTTAAAAAGTTGTTGGAAAGTATCTCTAGGCCTCCGCCTTCGTAGCACGTAAGCAGACATAAGGGCTAAGCAGATTTTAGTAACTAGCGTAAATTGCGTCACCCTTCCGCCTGCACGACACCAAAGCAGGGCAGGACGCGGCTCATCCATACTGGCCCACAGGCGTTAAGAAGGGGAGGGGTGGGATTTGACGGAGTATGCCCCGAATATCAAGGTAACGCTTGCTGTGTAGAGTGAGAGAGTTATGAAGGCCATTGAAGGGTATAGAGATCGCTCCGACGTTCTCCAAATGACAAGGAAATTTCGCCATTGATACGTTTAGGTCACGGCCGATACAGTCAGGTACACTCTTAGGCAAAAAGGACTAAAAGTTCGTCCTTTCGGGGACTAACGGCCTCTGCCACAATCATCAGTCCCTTTGAGGACTAACTGCGAGGGGACGAACGGTTAGTCCCCCACCCGGATGGTCCATTCCGATACTCCCCAGGGACGAACTGCGTAGAGTGCAGAAAAAAGAAAAAAAACTTCGGCACCGGCAGGGATCGAACCCCTGACGCCCGGAAATATACATAAGAAACCGGACGCGCTATCCGCTGGACCACGCCGGCTTTTTTTTTTTTTTTTTTCTAGGTGGTAGGTGGGGTAGATAATATTCAAGTGTACAGCGTGTAGTTCTGTGCATAACGCAACAGACCCATTGCAACTGGTGCCCGAATTTCTATCTGTGCAAGCGAACGTGACCGCGTTTTGCGCCTTGCGCTTACCGCTTTGCTAGGTTTAGGGACTATTGCTCAGTTCGATTCGAAGTAGAGCCTCACAACCATATTTTTTCTCGTAAATAACAATCAACTCGTCGTCGCCTAGTTGAGATAAGTAGCTGGGCGATCGGACGACTCATTTGTTTCCGCACAAATTAGCGCAAGCTAAGTGCTTTCTTAGTGTTCGATACATCTGTTAAGTGCTCTATGTAACGTATGTGAAATGTGTCGTCTGTGTGAGTGTCAGAATAAGGAAACATGCCATGTTTTCCTGCATCGGCGAAAGCGAATTCGGTATTGCTTAGCCTGAATTCTTCAAATTTGCGTCGCTAGACGATTGCGACTGGGAAATGCAAGCGGGTTTTACAGCAGTTGCAGCATTATCATAGCTTTGGTGCTCAAGGCAATTATGTACCGAGTGTAAAAGATAACTTCGAGACGCTTACCTGTAGCGAGCATTTTTGTTTTGCAGTTGCCATCAACAACATTTGTTTTTTCTCGTCTGTTAAACATATACATATTCATTAGGCTCAGGAATCCACTTTTGCTATTGTCACTAATTTTTGCGTTACTGTTAAGGCGCTTGAAAGCTTTCATTGGCCGTTATTACCTCGCACGAATCGAATGCAACACAGCGTATCAACAAAACCTCGCCGAGAAGCGTATGGCAATCGCGCTTCGCCGCTCCTTGCCATTACCCGCCGCTCTACTAACCCTAGGCTATTTTCTTATAACTAACATCAATATTTTCTCCGGTGGCACCATCTAAAGCACCCAGTGACTGCAATGGCTTGTGTTTTGGAAATATAAAACTATTCGCAGACATATGCGCGAAAGGGCAACGACGACGCCATTAGGGGATTAACGACGCAGCAAAGAGACTAACTGCATGCGTTTCGTCTTCCCGTTACTCCTTATAGATCGGCGGGGACGAACAGTTAGTCCGCATTTATGCACACAGCACGTACTCTTCCGCAGATACTCCCCTTGAAGATGAACGGTCGCCCGCGAAGACTAACGGCTGTATTTTAGTCCCTCTTTTAGTCCTTTTTGCCTAAGAGTGTAACTATTCAAGTAAACACTTGTTAGCTGTGCAGAATGACGGTAACGTTCTCGGATAAATTTAGAATGCCGTCCTTACCACCTGTGCACCTTTCTCGATTTCTGGATGGGCCTGGTGGCGGACAGGAACAACTAGCCGCCTGCACGCTGGAGCGGCAGCACGATGGCATGCGGGCATGCTGGGACGCGGACGAGCTGTTCAGCAGGCCCACTGGGATGTTTTTGCGATTCTTCTGTCAGTCTCAGAGAAACAGAGATCCACCTATTCATGGCTATGGACATGAAGACAGCGAAATACAGCTGCCTGTGACTTCACACAGTGACAGCTGTCGCCTATCTCGAATTACCTAGCGTCACCAAATAAAGGCTTTTAGAGTATTTGTTTACATATGGGCGCAGCCATTTTGTTTCTGCTCCTCTCCCTCTCTCTCTCTCTCTCTCTCTCGCTCTTGAGAGTTACTCTCTCTCTGCTCTCTCTCTAGATCTCATCTCTCTCTCTGAGCTCTCTCTCTCTCTCTCTCTCTCTTTGTTGCACGGCAATGGAGCGGCCGGTCGCACTCTGCCGTCCACAACCGGCGGCGGTTTCGTTGGGAGAGACGGCAACACTGAAAGTCAGAAACAAAATGGCCCCCAGACGCTTCCGTGCGCACGAAGTGGCGGTACCCTTCAGAGTAGTTTATTTAGTGACGTTATAATTACCCGCCCAGCCGCCGCGGTGGCTCAGTGGCTAAAGCGTTGTGCTGCTGAGCACCAGGACGTGGGTTCGATGCCGGAAGCAGCGTCTGCTTTTCTGGTGGAGGCGAAAAGCGAAAACGCTCGTGTGTCAAAATTTCGGCGCACGTTAAAAATCCACAGGCGGTCAGAATTTTTCCGGAGCCCTCCCTTACGGCGCGCCTCGTAACCCCATGCAGCTTCGGTGCGTTAAATTTACAATCAAACAATCAATTACCTGCCCGCTGACACACTCGCAGGCCGTCACATTGTGGGCGTGCTTGAATTAGAGCACGTTTGTACGCCGCAAGCGGGGAAGCACGTGCAAGCAAAAGTACCCAAGGCCCCCTCGTAAACTACTGATGGCTGTCGTCGTAAGGCCAGCAAAGAATCAGAGCAACCTGCAGTGTAATTCAATCATGCGTGACAGCGGTCTCCATGTTTTAATTGCAGGGTTACTAGAGACATCTCTTTAAACCTTAAATGGGTCAAGTGAGTTCAGTGTCGTGCAGACCATGTAAAGTGCCACTAAAACTATGTATTAGTTTATGCTGCCTAGTTTATATTAGTTTATACATACGCCGCCCAACTTCTACTACTGCAGCCTGCGCAAGTAAAGAAAAAAGATCGACTTAAGCAATTCATCTTTTCGCAAGAATTCAATTTTACGTCATGATCGTCCAGGGCCCACCGAATTTAATAAAACAATATAAATGACTGAGAAATAAACAAAAACAAATAATAACTTCCAAATACACACGTGGGTTCTTTTCATCATGGTTGCCTTACGCACACCTCACGACAACTTGCCGACATTGTAGAGGACACTGTGTATTTACCTTGTTCGACAACTGCGCACTTGTAAAATTCGAGCTGGTCACCCGAATAACATATCTCAGCACTACTAAAATGTCCCACGTATCCGACAAAGTAGCTGCGGCTTTGTCGATGAGACAGATGAATGTGGGTGGGCCCAACCCCGCAAACGCAAGAAAAACTGAAAAAAAAGTACGATGGAAAGCATTTATCGCGATTAGGCAAAATGGCAGTCCAAAGTTTGTATACTCGCTGGCCATAATGGAAACCACGATGCTAACCAGCACGCCAACTCGCAATCCGGAAAACAAATTACTGAGGGCACTTATCCTGCTTCCGTGGTTTGAATGCGAAAACATTTTCGCTTCCGCGCTCAATACTTACAAATAACTTCATTAGTGATAAATTGTGTTTGGGTCTCTTTTTCACTTCTCTTTCTTTGTCTTCTGGCTTTCCCCACTGCATAATTTGCCTCCGTACTTTGGCCTTGCGTTACACCCGACGTAGAACTTCTCAGAACAAAACATAACGCAACTTACTCAGACTGGCGACACGGCACTTCCATCACTTATTCCCCATAGTCAACGTCCCCGTAGCTGGGGTGAACCTGTTCTTTTCAAGTGCCGTCACGTGCACCTCCTGGCTCCTGCCCCATTGGCTGCGTCGTCCCTCGCCCTATGAAGTACGCACAAGACGCAGCTTTAGTCAGCCCAGGTTCAATTTCTTCGCAGGCGTAAATCTACCAAATCTACTTTTCAAAACCATTATTTTTAATTATTCCCCGGAACCTCTCAAAAAAATTTGACGTATATGCGAGGTGCTCCTTTACGTGTTTTCACTCTGCGCCGTTGGCCATGTCTGTCACCGCCCGCTGTGAGCGGTTAACGACGACGTCGCATTTTCATAAGGTTTATTGCCGCAGACCATGTTTTTGGGTTAGTTTCTTTATGTCTCGTTACCAACGCGCCTCGTTACCATCTTACCGTGTCTTTCCAACGGAGGATGCGTTTGCTGCTTCTGTCGTATGCTACGCCCGGCAAACCTGTTTCATAGAGACAGGGTGTGCTCATCTCGTTTCCAACCTGCACTGTCCTTGTTTTGTCAGCAACGTTCTGGACCTGGTTGTAAATCGTGTTTGAATCTCCCGCGGAAATGGCACGTGGTTAGGATGAGCCACGCAACGAAGAGGAAAACGAAGCACCGATATACGGGCAGCACGCAGCGCCTGTTGGGTTTCTATGCATTTTGTTATCTGGGAGGAACAAGATATCGCTGACATGGATGCCTGGCTTTGTGTCTCCTTTCTCTGGCAGCACACACGTCGAAGTATGGTTTTCCCACAGACCGAATTAGGTATGTTGCAGAGGAGACGCCGCTGCATTCGATTATTCCACGCTCCACCGCGCACAGCATTTTGTTTACTGCTTTCCTTCTTGCTTATTCCGGAGCACAAGTTCGTTCCAATAAACATGACTACAACAAGAAGCTAGCATCGTCCTTGGCTTCGTGACTACGTCAATTTTTCTCACGAAAAAGGGGTGTCGTGACGTTCGGGGTGTCTATATTATAAATTCATCGAATCGATGTTCACAGTTGTTAACGCGACGACAGGGACACATTAATGTACTGGAACGCCGCTAGTAGCATGAAGAATAGATTGGGCCGAACGAGGTCAGCGGCGGCAATTTGGCGAGAAAACGGATATTAAGCACGACCACGGGTCCAGTAAGCAGCGCACAAATGCAGGTCGGCAACTACTGTAACTTCTTTCACTGCCTTGAGGCGCATGCTGCTTCTCCTGTACGAAAAAGACGCGGCCTTATTTTGTAGTAACGTTTACGCAACGGAGGCTTCGCTCATTTGACTGTCGGAGAAAATAGGCTATTTTCAACTACTGAAAACGCAGAAAGAATACGGCGGAGCCCACTTCCATATTCTTTGCTCTCTCTAAAACCACAGAATGGGAAGAAACCACATAAGCAGCGAGAAGTCCACGTACGGGTCGGCCGGCTTTAGCAGCAGCACATAATAATATTATACTCTACAAAATTCTCAGCTACCGCGCGCAATGCCACGTAGGGTCGTAGAACACGTTTCAGCCCTGTTTGTCGCGGAGTTCGTGGACGCAAGTATAGTGGCTTTTTACTGAAAGAAATAGTACGTATACACGCGTCTAGCATGCATAGTTCGATCAATGCGCTGCTGTTTCCTTTTTAGAACGCTTTCCCCACCAAGCCGTTTCACGGCCTTGCGCTTGGTTACGGATGACTTAGTGTAGCTGTTCTTGTGGAAGGGTCGACGAAAGTCGGGCAAGTGGCGTTTTTTTTTTTTTTTAGACAGAGCAAAATAAAAAAATAAAAAAATTGGCGCAGCTTGCACTAGTGGTGCAAGGCTGGAGAAACAGCAAAACTGGGGCCCCTTTCCCTTCGTCGGAGACCTCGCTGTTGCACCACACATGGATTCTGAACTTGGCCCTGATAGTTCTCCAGTTACTGGCAAGCCCCGATCGTTTCGTTCCCAGGCTTTCATGTCTCTCCCAAAGTGGACCGCGTTAGCACGCGCTACAACCTGCGGCAACCGTCTTCGCGAACGGCGTCTGCGCGAGCTTTTCTGTGCTTCCCCCTTGAGCCACGAACGTACGTGTACTGGCTAAGAGAAGAGCACGCGAGAGATCACGCGACGAACGCTGGGCAGAGTGTTTTCGAAGGTCAAGTTGGATGATGCCGGGCGCTCGTCACGAGGAGACTGACAGACAGGCAGACAGGCAGACAGAGGAGGAGGAGGAGGAATAACTTTATTGTTTGCCCAGGATGGGGTCAGGGGTGGGGTAGGCTAGAAGTCCCTTCTCCCCCTCTTCAGCCATCGGCCAGGAGCCCCTGCTCCTTGGCGGCGGCCTCGGCCATCCGGACAGCCCAAGATTGCGACTCGGCGTCCGAGCTGAGCAGTATCGTCTCCCATTGCTCCGGTGTACTTATCATTCTTCTTGCTTTATCTGTGATGGTGATGGCAGGGCAGGCCCATAACATGTGTTTAAGGTCAGCCCTTCCTGTGCAGTTTTTACATCTGTCGCTGTGCAGATCTGGGTAATAGTGATTGTACAGTACGGGGTTGGGGTACATCCCCGTCTGCAGTAATCTCCACGAAACTGATTGCTTTTTATCTAGTGTTTTTGAGAAAAGGAACATTATTGATGGTCCTGAGAGGCTTCGATGACCCCCTTTTCAGGGAGGTGATGAAGCCGCGGGCCACTCCCACGTTGGGACGGGAAGGCCAAGCTTCAGCGCCGCATCGTGGGCTCTCTGGACAGCCCATAACTGACGTGAAAACTCGGAGCGTCGTAGCGCAGAGCTCCACTCTTCTTCGGTGCAGCTATTCAGGCCTCTCTGTAACGAGGGGCATCCCCAGAGCATGTGTTCTAAATTACTTTTCTATCCATATCTCGGGCAGTCCGGACTATAGCCGTCTGGATTGATAAAGTGAAATAAAGCCAAGTTTGGATGCTATCCTGTCTGAAGCATGCGCA
Source organism: Haemaphysalis longicornis (assembly GCA_013339765.2). Lineage (NCBI taxonomy): Eukaryota > Metazoa > Arthropoda > Arachnida > Ixodida > Ixodidae > Haemaphysalis > Haemaphysalis longicornis. Next base: position 148,228,052 of record CM023451.1, read on the forward strand.
GTGTGATAGCCTGTGGTCTGTTTAGTTTACCGTGAGGAGGAGAGTAGACTCTCCTGTCAAGGTAGTAGTGCTTAGTTACTCCATTAAAGGTGCAAAGAATGTCTCGGAACTCGACAAACCCAGGTTCATCAAGACCTCGACTCGCATTCGCGTTCGCGCGGTGGGTTAGCGCGCGCGCTTGGACGTGTGCGATGTCGTTGAGGTTGGCGAGGGAATCGAGCTGGGAGTCGAGATGTGCCGGGAACCACGTGATAGTATGTGGATGGAGCATATTTGCTTCTTCGACGATGGAGCCAGAGGCGAATGCCCAGACCACCGCCCTCGAATCAGTGAAGATTTGAGTTCTCTCTTCGTCCAGGAGTGCCAAAGAGATCGCTGCCTGCTCCTCCCTAGCCGGGATGGAGCCTCTGATGGCGGCTGCGCAAGTGACCTGGCCTTCGTGATTGACTACTCTTGCGACGAAGCTAGATGTGCGCCCGTACTGAAGCTCATCCATGAAGCTGACCGTGAGAGGGGCGACCAGTGGGCGCTAGGAGTCTTCGTCCGAGCGGCCCAGGGCCTGCGTCCAGTGGTCAGGTGAGGTCATGGTGGTTGTAGGGGGTCAGAGGGGCAGGCCCACATGTGGTGTTGCACTGTGGATTAAGCGCCACAATGTAGGCAGAGGGGAGAGGGCTAGGCGGATGGGTAAATGTGATAAAGGAGAGCTCAGTTGGGGAGCGATTCAGTCTGAAGGAGGCGCCACAGCCGTTCCTCCGAAGGGGTTAGGGATGGGTGAGCCGGGGGTAGCGTAGCGTGTTGCTGGAGAGGTGGTAGTAGTCTGTAACCTCCCTATAAGTGGTGAGGGAGTCCTTGGCGGAGTAACCTCCTTGGCGGGAAGTGGTCGCCGTCACGAGGACACGCTCACGCGCGCTCGGTATTTCTTTTTGGTATTTTTTGCGAAGCTCCTCACGTGGCGCAAGCCCAGGCGCAAGCCTGGACGAAGGCGGGCACTCCTCACCAGACGCACGCTCACGTGCGATCGTTGCTATTTCTTGGTATTTTTTAGGCGAACGCGGACGGACCCATCTCGAGCTGAAATAGCTCCACTGTTAAAATTTCATGCGGGCGATCGGTACAGGCGGAGTAACACTTCAACATCAACACATACCGAAAGGGTATTTCAAAATCCGATAAAATACATAAAAATTGACGACCGTAAATAACAGGCCCCTTTCCGCCTTTTTAAAAAAGAACCTGTATCATCCGCTTTGTTTCCCCTCTATCGAGTTTCGGTGTTTGCTCCCCCCCCCCTCCCCCAAAAAAGGAGATCGTCTCCAAATGGATAAACGCAGGTGGGTCATGACATGCCTGCAACTATTGTCCGTATCGGCACCGAACGTTGCCTAAGTATGCTCCATAGTAAGCCCACGTGTACTGTGGGGAAGGTCCCAAACCGCAGTTACTAAGCGTTACTACGCATTCGTTGTTGTACGGTGCTTATGAAAATAGTGAATGCAGTTAGTAATAACTAATCTCACCGAGTCTGCAGAGAATCGCACCAGGGGCAAATTACTTCCGGCATGATGTTTTGAGTCATCGTGGCGAATATGGTAGGGGTGGAATTGCCAGGAATATAAAAAAAGACCAAAAATCGATAGAGGCATAATATGCATGTGCATAGGGAAAGCATCGATTATTAATCCGCACCTGAAAGAAAAACGAGGTTATTTAACGAGTGAATGAACTTTGCCAGCCCGTCTCCAACGCCAACGCAATGATGGGCGACGAACTACGTACATAAAACGCTACGCATCAGGGTGACATAGACACTGGCGTGCCGGCGTCCATTAATGAATACCGCTCGTGCTAAACTGAGCACTAAAGTCATTTAGAAAGGGCCAGAACTAAACAGGTCTGTGCTGGTGGGCAATGTCCGCTCACTCAGTTTACTTTGCATTTCCGGAACGAAAGCGGTCGGCGTGTCATGGTTTCCCCATGCGTGTACCTGTTACCGGTCGCGCGAGGCATAATTGCGCGAGCCCGCGACACGGACTCGACGGGACGCAGACGGCGACGGGAATACGAGATCGATTTGCGGCGGCAAGCAGTTTTCAGGGAGAGGCTAGACGCCTGAAATGGTGCCAGTGTAGAGTGGGAGACGACGGACCCGTAAAGCGCGAGCACCACCATAGCAACCCGAGAAGCCTTACCCGACAAGTCAAAGAACTGACGTTTGTCTTCGGGGCCACCGCGTATTTCGTGTCTGCATTAATTACACTTTTTTGAAATTTTCGGTTCCAATAACGCGATACGTGGCTCATAACGATGGCGTTGAAGCCTGAGGCTGACCATTTAAGCTAGGTGGTGTTAGCTAAAGCGCGCTGTAACTCGTTGCACGCGGAAGCGTGACACGACTACGCGTTGTTTATGGCCGACAGCCCCATGCTCCTCGGCTATTAGGGTCAGTTATTTCTTTCTCGCTCTTCTTTTTTTCTCCTTTGCGTTTCAAGCAGGACATGAATTGAAGGAGCCTATTTGCTGGAACTTCAACCACGGTAATATCAGCGTGTGTCGATTACAGACTGCTATCGATGAATGAGGAATGCTCGGCGAATGAGCTCCAATTATGGTTCTAATTAAGATTCACGCGCGCGCACCTTCTACATGTTGGCAACGAGTAACTCTTCGCGCACAGAGCGCGGCGGGGTCGCTGAACTCTCGGCTTCGGTGCGCCGCAGCATTGACCTATACAGGGAAAGAAAAACGATACTTTCCCCGGCGCGTGTAGGCACGAACTGCGGACGTGCAGGTTAGCATAACTGAATAATTAAGCGAGCGCCTTTCGTCCGCCGTTACTCGGCTTCTAATAGGAAATGGACCTTTCAATCTCAAGCCTTATAAGCTTCATTCTGCTGATGCTGTCATCCTAAATTGCCGCAGCTGTCTTTCGCGGCCGCTATGGTATTCATCCCTGTTAGTCACCGCATGCTTCACTGTCAGTACACACATCTTGTTTTTAAAGACGACATTCCTTCTTTGGCTACTTAAACCCAGAAATTTTGGTCTGTTTGTCTCCCTGTCTGTCTGTCTGGCTGTCTGTAACTCTATTCAGCCACCCGGCCAAAGTAAAACAGATTCTGCGCAATAGACTTATATACTTACAGCCAAATGGAAACGTTAAGTCCGGATCAATGTTCACACTTGTCAACATTATTAAACAAGAACAAGACATTACGCAAATATAAGACAGAAAATTAATACATAAGTGATATTTACAATGTTCCTTTATAAAAAAAATCATAGATACTTGATTTTTACGAAATGAAAAATACTACATCCTCTGTAGAAAAAAAAATACTCCGTCGCTTGCTGTCGCCCGCGCCACTATAGCTTCCGGCGGTATTTTAAGAAATCAAGTAGCAACAGATACGAAAGGTTCCACTAGATAGGTCCCACGTTCCGCTTGGGATGCTCGTGGAGTAGGGCTACGTGGTTCTATAAAAGTTGAAGTAGGGCGCCTCGATTTACGCGCGTCTCCGCCGTACGGCAGCGCTGGCATCGAGGCACGCGGCCGGGAGCAGTGGAACGCGCTAAATGTGAATTGACTTGAGCAAACCTTTACCCTGATTACTTTGGGAGGAGTGCGACGGAAGAGGAATAGCATGAGAGGTGAGCGGGAAAGCGAAGGCAGTAATTTACTTGGCAAATGTCGACAAAGACTGTCGTCTTTTGTCGACATTTGCAACGAAAGGAGCAGATACGCGGCCAATTTTTTTGCTCGAAATTTCTAAAGTAGTACATGATCTGATAAAAGGTAATTCGGATGACCAAGGAGACATGCTCACTGAAGTACTGAGGAAGGTCTGTGGATGATGGCCAGCTGTTTTATGTCAGTGGGGGATGGGATTGGTGTCAGCCGTGGGATTGGTGGCCTATAGGAACGCCCGTGGGTAAGGAATCGTCTACGGCTGGTGTTTAACATCGCTTCTCGCCTGCTAAACTTGCATTAGAAAACCCAGATTTAGGCTGAGCTGGCCAATTTCGATGCAGTGTAGCCTATTTTCAATTTTAAGTATTAGGATTACACTGAACATCATTCTTCCCTGAGCAGGAGAATTTGGTTTTACACTGATGAAGTATGGCAATAGCAACCATAAGAAAATATAGATACGTTTCTGAAGGTTTGATTAAAGCATTCAGCGCCAGCGTTCTACCCTTGTTTGGAGATTATCAAATACCAGAAGTACATTCAACACGAAATGGTTAGGAAAGTGACTGTGCTACGGGGTACATGTTACTTAATTAAAGTATTGTATAGTTTATAGTGAAAGGTTGAAATGGGTTAAAACAATCTCAACGGCGGCTTTGAAGGAAAAGGTACGAAGCGTACAAGTCACAATTTTGTTATTGCGGAAATATCCACCCTTGCTTTTAATTTGTTATACGGTTTTAAATCCTCGTAGTTCTGAATGTCATAGTAAAATGCACGCTTTTCACAGTCACCACTGCCTGCAATAAATTAAGCAACAAGGCTAGAGGCTCTACGCAGTTGAGATGTCGGTCCGAAAGGTGTTTTTCGGTCTCGAAGATTAAATACACATTCATACAAAATGGCGCAAAGCAGGAGCGAGCCTAAAGTGAAGACAGGTTGGGTTGTCTTGACATCGTAGCTGAATAAAAACCGCTATGATTGGTTTTTTTTCTTTTCTGTATGCGTACTGCCAGTGGTGTAACTTCGATTTAGTTACGGAGGGAGCCGGACCACGAGAAAGGAGAGGGAAGACATAGAATGGACAAAACGAAAACAACACACAAACAAAAGTACATAAATTCAAAGCTTCAAACCTTGGGCGCCCTTTTCCATGACTGGCATACAACATTATAAGCATATTAAATAAATTACAGGGACTTAGCGACAATTACGGAACACTAACACGGGCTTCCTTACGTGATACGTTTGTCGGAAATGATTGTTTTTGAATTCCATTTCCATATTGTTGTGTAAATATCCGTGAATTGTCTCGTCTGTTCTTTTTACCTGTATATGATTATGTGACGCCGAACCAATGCGTTCAAGCTCGCTATACAAGTATTTTATTGTTTTAATTTTTTTCGTGATGTTTATCGGCCTTCTCAAAGGTACTGTTATGCTGTATTCCTTGTTTTAATCGCATTGTACAGTCGTCATTGAGCTGCCAATTTGGCTCCCTGGCCCCGACAAGCTGTAGCAACAGCTTTCTTGCCAGGGAGACCATCGACATTGTATTATGTTGAGGGAAAAAATATAATTGAAATTGAATTGAATTGAATTGAAAGAGAAAATACAACCTTGTTGAAAATGAAACAACTGGGATTCAGTATCTCACTCAGCTCCATTAGTGCCACGAAAGATGTTTTTTTTTAAGAAAAGAAAAGCAAGAAGTATTTAAAAACTTTCAAATTTTGCGCCACAGTGACGTTTTATGAGCAAGAATGACGTCATACGACGTCATTTTCAGTGCGTTAACTGCACGTTAGCATTCAAGTGATGCGGTCAAATGAAACTAGAGGCGCCATTACAGACGTCCAGTCACGTGTCGTCACGACAGGTCAGTTAGGCGGCCGCCAATCGCACAAACAAGGTTCCGTGATGTCATAGAAGAGTTGCGGGAAATTGGCTAGGGCGTCGCGACTGCTTCACACGTTTTCTTTAATATCTCTGTTATTTGTTCGAAGATTGCGATGATATTGGTATCATTGTTATCGGGACTAAGCAGTCTTTCTAATAAACCCAACTTGTATTTTGTCTTCATGGCTGCTTTAACCTTCCACTTGGGTTATGCATCTTTGGTTTTCGTCAGAGGCGCATCGCTGCTGAGCACAAGGTCGCGGGTTTGATTCCCGACCGCGGTGGCCGCTTTTCTGATGGAGGCGAAAAGCAAAAACGCCCTTGTCTACGAGATTTCGGCGCACGTTAAAGGTCCCCAGGTGGTCAAAATTAATCCGGAGCCCTCCACTACGGCGCGCCTCATCGCCGGCGCTGCGTCTGCGCGTTAAACCCCCACAATCAATCAAGTCAAATCAATTTTCGTCAGAGGTTTTGAAAAATGGCTGGTCCTTGTTTCCCAGACGACGCCGAATTCGCTTGAAGGGGTCATGAAAACAAAATACAAGGTTTTTTATTCTGAAGATTTTGTGTTTTTCGTGTCCTCAGTGCTCGTTAGTCACACAAACGGTGCTTCATTTCCTGAGACATTAAACATTTTAATCCAAAAGTTTAGTTTATCCACCCCACGATGTGTTTTGGGACGTAGAAAATGACTTATCTAGAGCAGGTTTATAAAAGAAAAATTAGTATATTCACTCAGGCTGCCGCCCACTTCAACATCATGCTTTTGGTTGAGCTTGGCTACCGTCTGTCCTAACGATACGTAACGATACCGCTGGAGAAATGACGTAACGATACCGCTGGAGAACCACAGTTCGATCACGGTTCTTTTTTTTCTGACCGGACTTGTACCTGGCTCATACTCACGGAATTGATAGTAATGGTGTAGTGAAACATTGGTCATGGTTCGACAGGTAGGGTCACGTAAGCGGCAGCGTCGCTTACGCCAGTTGGCCAGTGTCGTGTCAGACAAGCCCAACGAGCCCGACAGCTGTAGAACGTCCGCCGGCATAGCGCCTTTTGCACGCACTAGTGCATCTATCTATACGTGTTCGTTCGTACATTACATTGCTGGAACAACATTTTTACTGCTACAAATAGGTTGTGCACCAAATTGAAGCGCATATAGCTTGTTTTATAAGTTATTTTCCCTGGTTAATTAGCGCTGGATTTTATTAGCCAAGCGTAACGAGCTGCGAGTAATACGTCGTAAGTTCAGTGCGGAAAAGTAGGAAGGGTGTCGCACGCGTATTCTCTGCTTTCTTCATAATTCAACTTGTTTGAGTGAAGTTTGCGTTAAACTGATGTAAGGCTATGTTCAGGCTACCAACGTAACAGCCACATCGTACTCTATGGACGTAGAAAAACGGCATGTCACGCAGTTCGGTGGGCTGAGTCGTGAAATTACGTCGCTGTTTAAAGATATTACGACACTTGCGGTAGCAGTCTGAACCCGGCCCAAGTCTTATTCTAACGAGGCGATGTATCGAATGAACCGAACTTGCATGTTGTCTTCATGGACACTTTACGTTTAATGGGCGCATCACTCGTTGCATAAAAATAGTCGTCAGTAGGTTTTTTTGGATGATAGCACAATCGGTGCCCTCGTTCTTGCTCCACCCGTCCGCCTCGCCGGTCCTCGATCGAAAAGATTTCACGTGGGGCTGCGGCTACATTGGTTCCACTTGCGTACGCCACAGCATACGGAGCGCACGAGAAAGAGATAGAAAAAACGCGCATGTTTGTCTTGCCGAACGAAACCGTATTGCACAAAAGAAAAGCCCCGGGTTAATCCTTCTTTGAATACGATTTCAAATAAATTACCACATGAATAATGGTATCAGGTGTATTTATGCGCGCAAAAACGCAAGCACACACTACTCAATCTGCCCCTCGAGATCTGGAGGAGCGCGCATGACATCCCATTGCACCTCTGGATAAGGGTTATCATGATTCTGCTCCGCCGTCCGATCGTGCACGTTAGCCAGGAGAGGGAGGACCCACCACTGCGGTTTATGAGGAGGAGGAGGAGGAACAAGATGAGATGAGGAGCTGGTCATTTCAGCCACCGTTCTGCCTCCCACGCGGCAGGGGAGCGGGTAATCCTAAAGGCGGCTGTGGGGAGGGTGATGACAACAATGACGAAGATTCGGGACGTACAGACGTACGTACGCTGCAGAGCTGCAAAGGGTCAATCTTTGTTAAACTTTTGTATACGGGCATTCAGTTTGTGCCTTCGTGATTTCACCTTGCGGCTTATGAAAAGGAGAAACAAAAAAAATAATAAGCCGTGGGGGAAAGAAGGTAACGAAGTAAGCAAAGAGAAAGATGAAAATCGAAGATGAACGGAAGCAACAAGAAGGGAACAATACTAGGGCCGGTCTATAGGAAAGCGTGTAGTTCGGTTCTGTGCACGAACTGCAGTAGACCATCGATGAGTGCATTGTGTTGAGCGGTGTCGACGGCACCAGCGCGCATTGCGTGAATTAGCGTTGGTGTCCAACGAATGTTTACGACATAGTTCTACCAATAACATTTGTGTTCCACATGACCTGTGAACTGGAGTCATGTTCTCAGTTGTAGGCATTTTTCGTGGCATCGCACTTTAAGCTATTTTACGGGTGCACCGAACAAAAATGTGATTTATTCATTAAAGTTGAAAGGGAACGCGGTCGCTACGCTGGAGGCGGTATGAAGTTGACTCCCTGGTCGTCTACAGTGGACGAACCAAAGCCCGGGAATTCCACGTCGTCCTTTGGAAGCGAACTTCTGTGCACATCACCATTCTAAAAAAAAAAGACAAGACGATTAAAGAGGTTGAGTGTACATTGAAAGTTTCGTTAGCTCTTTTTGTATGGCGAGCAAATTTCCAGGAAATTGCTAAAAACTTCTGCAACGTTTTTCGACGTTGCCATGGAAGACACAGAGGTAACTAAGAAAGGTACCTGTGTTTCTTCGAGCTGACTGTCCAGCGCCGATTGTACAGGGAGTACTTTTGTGAGAGCGTATGGTTGGGTGAGCTATTTTTTTTAAGCTTTTGTGAGAGCGTATCGTTGGGAGAGCGTACGTTTCGATGATATAGTGAACTAGCACTTAACAATAAATAAAGACATGTTTCTGCTTTCCCTAGCGAGCGTACATACTAGCGCTTACCAATTAAATAATCATATGCCACGGCTTTCCATAGCGAGCGTACCCATTGTCAAAACTTTGTGGGCCAATCCTTAGCCTTCTCGACCACAAAGAATTCAAAGAATCAGGTTTACCTTTCAATGTGGCAAAAAAATTTTAAGGCAGTAAAAAAGAAAGGTGTTTTCTCTAGCTTTCCTGCATGAAAAGTGTCAGCCTCGCTCGGGACGTAAGCTTGTGCACTGAATTTTTTGCAGCCTCCGCGTTTCCGGCTCGGCTTACAATATTCTGAAAAAGGCTGTACATTTTCCTTTTACGCTGTACAGAACGTGTTACGTGTGCGCGTAATGCAGGTTGTAAGCATAGCGTGCATTATCGGCTGGTCTTTGGACATACGTGATTGTTTGGTCACTTTATGTTCCACCAAACACAGCAGGACCTCATGTCATGCGTTTGACGTACTTTCGTCACCGTCATAATATACTGGCATGAAGCCCCGTCCGTTTTATCCAGCTGCGCAGGAGTCCATGATAAAAAAAAGGCGCCTTTAGGAAAAGAAGCTTCAAGGCGCTCAGTGGGCTCTACCTGGATATTTTTTGAAGCTTTAAAAACAAGAGTATCAAAATAAATACGGGGAAATAAGAAAGAACTTGCTAAAAATCTAACTTCAAGGAGAATACAGAAGTACGTATTTGTTCTCCAGAGTAAGACAAGCTTAGACCTTATACAATTAGGCACCTCGGTTTAGGGAGAAGACATTCTTTTGACCTTAAAAACGACAAAGCACACAGAGTCTGCAATATTGAGGAAAAATAAAATGCAGGTAAGTCATATAACGTCCAACAAGAAAAACTACAATGGCTAGACACCCGGTGAGAGAGATCCTTGTCGTCCTCAGCAGGTTTAAAACTAAAATGATTGGAAATAAATTACTAACAAGTGCTATTTTCAAACCATATTTTTCTGTTTACGACCTGACTATGTTTTTGCCTGAGACCACCTTAATGCTCTTTTATTGAGCTCTGAAAGATTTAGTGCGTCTGGCAGTTAGCGTTACTATGGAGGGCGGAATTTCGTTTTGCAAGAAGTAATCAGAAACGAAGTTTAAAAATTGCAGTTTAAAAATTGTGCCCTGAGCGTGCAATTTAATTTTTATAGGTTATTTTACAGTTGTAAAATCGAGGATTTTAAAAATGTGGGTTTTAATAATGTTGAATGGGAATGCTAAGCAAGCTGACGTCAATATTGAATTGAATACCGAATACAACTCGCTATAATATTTGTTTACTTGGTTTTATTGCGTTTTCATGCCTTTTAAAGCTAGATGATACAAGGTCCAGTACCGGCTGCTAGGTCGGCGCTTTTAAAGGAAGGCTACTTACTGGATGTAGGTTCTTCTTTTTCGGTTAAATCCCGAGAGCGCCCGATATTTTTCCTTAAGCGCCTTTTATGGGGATCAGCACAGTTCTGACCCGAGCATTTTCTATTCATAATAAAATTAGCGGGCTCCAAAAGGCGCTGTTTGTTGCCTAAAAAAACCGTGCTGCAAATTAAGCTTGCATTAAGCAGAGAAAGCTCCACAATAGTTTCTAATGAATACGGATTATCACCGTACCATAAACTTTATTTTCCCTTCAATTGCAAGCTGCGAATACTTGCTTCACAGTTGGTTTAAACTTTCATGTTTGAGTGGAGTTACTAAGAGAGTGCGTTCATTATTAAGTCTAAATAACTGGAGGTCCTGGCGCCAGCCAAAAGCAACGATAACACGAACGTAAATCCACGCAGACGTGTTATTTCTGTGCCAAAATTGCCGTTTAAGATTTTGACAGATATTATACGGAATAACACTAGAAAAACTCACCTCAGTACTTCCTAAAGATGATATTTTCTTGTTACCTTTCCTTCTCCGCAACCAGTTCCAGCTGAACCGAATCAGTAGCTGTTCATCAACAGGGCTGGACCAACGAGCTGAAAAAATAATACCGACCAAGTGCAATGAAGGCTGGGAAAAAAGATCAAGAGGACACTTACATCTACTCGTCGAACTGTTGCATGTGGTTGTATTTGCTAGATCACTTTCTGAAACGTTTTATTTCCCTGCTTGGGGCAGCACATTTCTTTAATATGACTTAGGTGTTCATAATTGAGTAATCAGCAGTGTCACCATCCCCGCTACATCAAGAACTACCGTAAATAGCGTCGCACTCGTTTTTGGTAATGTTTGGGGGTGTTCTCAACACGTTTGTTGTGTTTTTTTCTACTTTTAAGTTTAAATGAATTTTATCATGCACAGTTTAAACTGAATAAGCGTGTTGCCCACTGCCCAATAAGTACGGTCCTACGAACGTGGAAGCTTTCCATCACAGCCATGGTGAGAAAATTGAAAGTCATTGAAGGATAACACGCTTTCGAGGCTTCTTCTCCGTGCATAGTCAGAAATTTAAAGTTATACATGCGGTGTTTTACTTATTGACGAAGCAGACCCATTCCATACAAGAGATGTTTCACATACCGCTAGCTTTAACCCTAAGTGCAGATTAGGCGAATGAGCTTTATGGACATAGCCAGGAAGTTTCTGCCATTAATTGCAGAAAGTGGCTACTACCACAGTCGACCAGATAGGTGTAATTTCTTTGGTGGATACATGATCTCGTGCGCAATACGAAAGGTTTCTCCTTCAGTGCTCACTGCGTACGAAAAGTCTGCAAATTACTGTAGGACTTCTTATTACTTAGACGGGGAAGCGATATGTTATCCTGAGGTGACAGCAATAAAAAATGGGCATAAATCGGGCTGAAAAACAAGGAACACATTTCATATGTTTATCCCGACCAAAGTGTAACGGAATGCTGACTACACTGTGCCATCAACGTTTTTCTCTTCAGAGACGCACATAAGAGTCGTTAATGTTTCGTCCAGTCTCTTTACATGCATAGGGTACCGAGCGAGAATCTTATGTTTTCAGTTCTGTTTAGTGCACGTACACGCATTTTGTTCACAAGACGTCTTCCCTAATTCATACTCCAGGCAAGATTTCATGACGTTAGATGTTATGACACACTCGAAAGTATGCATGATCGCATTCAAACAACTTGCGCATCCTTACTCAACCTGAATTGTGTCTGAACAAAAGCAAAGATAAGATGTGTCAACGTGTAAGTAGAGAAGACTCCGTGGACGGAGAAATAACTAAATATGACAAGTAGCAAATGACTCAACACGTGCATTACCCATCAGTGTCACCTGCATAGTTTCCCACTGGGCATAACCGGGTACTACCGCTAGAAACGCATCATTTGAAGTACAGATTGCCATATAAACCACGTATCTTACCAAATATTGCATACGCGAGGGCTTTCACAGGGTTCTGTCCAAATTAGAAACCTCCGGTCACAGCAGTTTGTAACATATGACAACGAGCAAATGGCGAATACTCTACCAATACGTAAGCTTTAAGTGCGTATGCATAGTCTTGCAAAAGTCATAACTGGCATCCTTTCAGACTCGGCTTGCGTAATCCCAAAATGCACTACTAGGAACAGCTGTTGTTACAGATTTCCTCAGCCGAGAGTGAGAGAGGGGCAGTTATCACTTTTGCCTATGCCTCCACCCCGTTGTCAAACTAAACACCGCACACAGCAGGCACGGGACAAAATGGAGGAAAATTAATTCAGCTTTGCTGCGGTCCTCACTGCCTTGCATGCGTATTCATGCAAATAGCAATTAAACTACGTAGTTCGATAGCTTTTCGGACTACGGATGTAGAATTCTGACAAACCAATTAAAGTGCTAGTAAGAATTTGAAACGCATTAATTGCTGCTGAGCTCGACGTTGTTCGAATTTCTGATGAGAAAAGCAGAAGTTAAGAAACGTGTGTACGAGATTTCGCACGTTAAAGATCCCAAGGTGGTCAAATTAATAGGAGACTACAAACGGCGCGCCTACTGTCGTCTGCGTTGCGCAGCGTTAAATACAATCATCAATCATCAAAAGAATTTAACAAAAGAAAGACGATTGCACCTAATGTTTCAATACAGACATGTCTGCTTACTGCAGCCAGTAAAAAGATAATTACTCAATTTTAGTTAAGTAGGTCTCTCAGAGAATTAATTACACCCTCATTCCGTGCTCCCCTGGGCGCATGACGTTACTGTAGAGTTGGTGTTCACGTAAATCTAAGCGCCAAAATTTACATAAACCTGTCGACTTAATGTTGATCACCCTGTATATCGTTGCATGAGAGTGAAGAAAGATATTGTTCCTACCGCAGGCAAAGGAATAATGTCACCATAGTGCTTCACGCATGTGGAGGTAATTCGCCCATGTGAATGTATCTTAATGTTACATTCATTCCAGTAGCAAACCTTGTGTAAGCTTACGTTCAGAGCCTTTTTAACAAGGTTTCCTATTTCGAGAAAATAAAAGAAAACTCCTGACGTCGCAGTTCGTACGTTCAATAAGCAATGCACTCTAAGAAAAGAAATAAAACGGTAGCTATGCAGGGGTGCACGTGACCCTTCGGGGTTGTTGCTAATTCAACTCTTCCCTTTTGTGTGCTTTTACTTGTAGTACAACTGTGCACTATAAATCTGGGCTGCTATTTTGCAAATGTGCTTTCTTCAAGCGGAAATGCGAGGAAAATGGGTCACTCACCTGTTACGAGACTAAGTAAACATCCTAGTACAAAGGCAATGAGGGCACCGACAAAACTGTACCACAGGTAGGACAGCCGGTAGATATACTCGATCTGAGAACTGCAAACAAGAAACAATAAAAATTGTCTAGCGGATATCAATATCGACGTATCGACGAGCAAGAACCTACATCAAAAATGGAGTCCTTATTGAAACTGCTATTTGATTACTTGAAGGTGCTTTGTAGCACCGAATGGGGTAATCGTCATTTTTTGTGGTGATAATGGGGTAAAGAAATAAAAGTCGAGAAAAATTACGATTATTTCATTCGGAGCTACAAAGCACCTTCAAGTAGCCGATTAGCACTGCCAATAATGACTGCATCTTTGATGCGTGTCCTTACAAAATCCCGCATCCCATATATTTCTGTTCCGCAGAAATGCATTAAGAAAGTTCTGGCCATAGCAGTCCGAAAATGCCATTGGCTTATCCCGACTTGCGACCACGTTTCCCATTCCGGCCGCGGCGGCCGCTTTTCTGATAAAGGCGAAAAGCAAAAACGCCCGTGTGTACGTGATTTTGGCGCACGCTTAAGATCCCCAGGTGGTCAAAATTAATCCGGAGCCCTCCACTACGGCGCGCCTCATCGCCTGCGTTGCGTAGGCCCTACAATCAATCAATCAATCAATCAATCAACCACGCTTCACGCGGCAGCCACTGGGAACACAAAAGACGACGCTCTGCGTCTCCCGCAGTGGTTGAGGGGCGGCGCTAGTTGACCGGTCTCTGAACCTCTCTATAATATACCTCTTGTGAAGTCGAGACGCTATCCGTTGCCGGGATAGCGCTGTTGGCGTAGAAGTAACCAATAAGAAAAGCTACATCCGGTCAAGCGCACACGCGAATTTGGAGGCTTGATATTGTATGACAAAAAAAATTTTGCGCTCTTATTTTTGCGAATGTCCATAGAAATTACTTCCCTTAGAGCCCTGCACCTGGGTTTAAGCACCATGAAGGAAAGCCAAACAGATAGATCATGTTATCCTACAGGGGTAGATCAGCACGTCATGAATGCAGGCGTACCACCGGACTCAGCAGCAGTTGTTTATTAATGCGGCAAATTAGAAACCCGGGAGGACAGGTATTGCCGCTTCATGCACATTCCCGCAACACGATTTGTGACACTACGATTTGCGAATGGTAGAACAGGATTGATGACTTTTCTCCGAAAGAAACGCTGAGACAGGGACATAAAAATTTAAAATGAACGTACGCGGAAACATTTTCTGAGGACGTGTTTTCAAAAGACCCCAAGCTAACAAATATTATAAACTTGGATGCCTCGGCGCAGGCGGAAAGCTGTGTTCCAGTTTCAGATTTCTTGAAAAGCTTCGGCGTGCGTTACAAGCGCACTCAAAAGACTTATGCGGAAGAATGCGGGAACCATCCGGACTTTACTTACCATAAGCACACTTATAATATGAACGGCCCACGGCCAAAGTCATGCGCGATAGGCTACGCTGCTTAGACGCGGTGGCAACCCCATTTGCGCGTGCATTTTCTAACTATTTTCCCAATCGGGAGTACCTGCTAGAAAAGCTTCGCCATAAGCGGCATAAAGAGGCCGGGCTTGATGGACAACTTTACCTGGGTACCACGTTACCAAGATGGCGTAAGAAAAACCCTTGTTTTAGTGTACATGATGCGCGAATGGGTAAAAAAAAACACTGGGAGGTCCAAAGGTAAAAACCGCAAGCTGATAGTTATTGAATAAGTATATAAAAAGTATTAGCGATTTTATAGAAAACACAAGCCCTCAGCATAAGAAGAGGAGTATGGGAAATGCGAATACGACAATAGCCCAATAATAAAATATTATGCCAAGAAACAAGTTCACAAAGAAAACATCAATCTAGTCACAAAAATGGGATATAAGTGCGATATTAACAAAACTAACACACATATTACGGTAGTTAACGTCAATTCAAGCCTGAAATATCGGGCAGAATATCTTTTTGTTTAGTTATAAGAAAGCGGCGTGCATTAGAAAATACAATATTAGGAATTAGCGAATTCCAAAGCGACATGGCGGAAAATTGAAAGATTTGTTTTCCATAGTTCGAGCGTACACATGGGAATAATGAAATCCGACTGGAAGCAAAGCGGGTTAAAATGGGATTTCATTCGTGCGCCAAACGTGAAAGGCGGACGCCTTTACACCCGATGACATGGCCGCGTTCCTGAAAGGACGTTGGCGTTGCCTAATGTAATAAAGAGGGCTATTCCTGTTGGCAAGGGAACCTTACAGTAGCATAATGGTCGCATTTTCATCTTAGTGTAGGTTACATCGTTTATATTGTTCCCTCAACGGTAGCACTTGCTAAGGGGCTTGCTTTAAGCCTGGATGCGAATGTGGTGTTGAAGTCTTCCCGTATGCGTAGCTTGTCGTCACGTAGGATGGGGAACGTAGAAGGGTGGCGTGCTTCCTTGGGTTTTTCTTGGAAGAGGATACGAACACAAGGTAAACGTTGATGGGACGCGAAAGAATCTGCGCATTCAAAAGATGGAAGTTAGCCCTCCTGTATACAGGAGGTATCACACATCTTAGGTGCGATTACGTAGCTATAATGGCATTACGGGCACGCTATCGTTCCGCTCTTTAAGCAAGCGATTCAGTTAGACTCACATCAATGCAAACGATTGTGTGGTTTTAGCCCTCCTTCCCCGAAAAGCTGCGTCATAACTGCTAGGATGATAAACGATCGTCTGTGCCACAATTTCCGCGCTGTGAAGGCTATTTTAGTTTACCATATTGTACTCAGCGGTCATGCCCCAATTTTTTTCACTGTAGTCACCAAATCTTACTTGTAAGCATCGATGTCGACCGATGGAAGCACCGGCTGTTCAAGGCCGGTCACATTGAGGTACAGATCAACGCATCCGTCAACCGAGACCGGAGGTCGCCAGTGGAGAGGCCTCCGGATGTAGGCGCCAACACTGATCCAAGACAGGGCGACAACGCCGGAGACCAAGCCAGTTATGGCTCCCTAGAAAGAGTTTTCCCGACAAAGAAAACATATGATGTAATCGACTGCAGTTCATGTAGTCATGCGGTGAGGCTGAATTTCTCGAAATGCCGTTAAGAATAAAGCACAGCCAGGAGGCAGCAATGTTCAATAAAATTCTACTTACATTACCATACAACCGCGATGACCGAACCAGTACTCAGACCACTCTATTGCCGTTAACGTGTACTTTGGTTGCCTAGTATGCGCTTGCTGTGAAATTTCTTTTTTTCTCTGCGTGTGCTGAACTGCCAGAAGTATTGTTTGCCCGATTGCTGCCTATGGCTTGGAGGAGGGCAAAGGTTCGTCAAGCTGACAGTGGGCAGCCTTTTTGTTCTGCCACTCTTCAACTTGCAGGTTATGGTGAATATAACGTAACATGAATTGAAATAAAACACAAATGAGCTTTTACTGCTTCACTTACACCTTGAATTGTTGTTATTAAAGTGATGTGTGTATTGATAGCCGGTTTTATTATTTTAGGACGGAACCTACGCTTGCAAACAGGTCGAA